>PVKA01006182.1:24774-85315 GCA_004027165.1 Ctenomys sociabilis | reverse complement strand
ATTCTTATTAAAATGCAAAATATTAATCTTTATGTGTCAATCAAACATAAAAGAAATTCATAGATTGTGGAAGTTAGATATGTTTTAACAGTATATAAGATGGATTTGTAAGCTATATCTTTTTATTTATAGTAATTATTAAAGAGTAAGAGTAATTTTCAATTTGAATTATCCAGACCAGAATCAGAGCCAGTAGCTCCTCATCTGTGTTAGACATCATGGGGGCATTTGAGACAAGGAAGACTGTAGTTGAGTGAATAATTATGACATGGTGGTCATTAATATTGCAAATGATAAAGAGAATTTATGCCAAAGAAAGATGAGGGAAATAATAGCTAAATTTACACAGCATCAATAAGAACTAACACAAAGGTGAAATGTTAAAATACAAGATAAACAAATATGGTAGGAATTTAATGGCTTCTAAGCACTGAGAAGGGAGGGTTTTCAATAGAATTTTTCTGTATAGCTTCAAAAGATTATATGGAAAACCATGAAGATGATCACCAATGTTTTTAAAAAATTATTGTTCAGGGGACAGAGAGATAGCTCAGGAGACTAAAGCACCTGCCTAGACAAGTGCAGGGAGTGCGGTGTGACCCATGGCATCATATTCTGAGCCAGCCTCACCTCTGGGCATGCTGAGCTGGCCACAGAGTCTGGGCATAGCGGCACACACCTGCAATCCCAGCTCTGGGGAGGCTGAAAGCAGGAGGATAGTCATGATTCTGAGTCTGAGCTGTATAATGAGACCCTGCAACAACCAAATGCATTGAAAAAAATTATTGTTCAGTCTCGTTCCCAACATCCCCACTTTCATTCCGTTTTAAGACAACATGAATCAAAATAAATTTGTTATATAACTGTACATACCATAGATGTTGAAAGGAGAAAATAGAAACTAGAACATCATAAAAAAGTACAAATACGTATCTCAAATGAAAATAGATAAATATAGATTTAAAAAAACAGATTTCAGAAAGTTATACTAAGTAACAGATTGACATGGCATAACAGAGAAAAATTTAGGATTTTTTCTAAATTATTTTATTATACTTTTAGTTTTTTCAAAATATACTTAGTACGCAGTCTTGGGATAGTGAGAACATAAGCTATTCTGTGGCTTACAAAAATTTCAATAATTTCAGTAAGATGGGCCGGGCGTGGTGGCGCATGCCTATAATCCTAGCACTCGGGAGGCTGAGGCAGGAGGATTGTTGTGAGTTCAAGACCAGCCTGAGCTACAAAGTGAGCTTAAGGCCAGCCTGAACTACATAGTGAAACCCTGTCTCAAAAAAAAAAAAAAAAAAAAAATAATAATAATTTCAGTAAGATAATATATGTTTCCTATCAAGGGAAGATGTTTTAATTCAGTAAAACTTCTGCCTATTAGAAATTCTTCATATTATTTCATGCTTAGAGAATTGGTAATATAGTTCATGAATCAAATTTTACTACCTAAAACTCATAATGCTAAAAGATAAAATTCCTCACAATTTTTTATCAAACATCAAAATGTCAGTTCTCTCTCTCTCCCTTTCTTAGCCATCTAAACTTATGCTGGATTGATCAACAATGAAAGAGCTCATGAATTTGTGTCCTTTTCATACCTTATATCCCACTTTTCTTGGTTTGTATTTATCCAGTTCTCTCCCCATGCCCTATTCATTTGCCTTGTAATTTTTCTATATCTATCTAAAATTAGGAGTACTTAAATGAAAAATTCCCAATTGACCCTCAATTACATCTTTTTAAAAGAAAGCATTTAGAATCTGTTATTTTAATTCTACTGTGAATATTTATGGAATAATTATACATCTATCCTGATTTTTAGACCATTAAATAAAAATATTCAATCAAAGCATCAGTTAAATACAGTGAAAAATTAGGTTACATAATTTACCCTTAACTATCGTTGCAAATTAACTTGATTAATTAAACCAATTAAACTAGCCCAGTAAAATCCAGATAAAGAGCCATTTTTTTAAATTCATGATCTATTTCTCATGCAGAGTAATAAGTTAAATCATAGCTATGTAGAAGAATTATTCAAAAAGTCGAAGTTATTATGTAATTCCACATGCTGTATTTTGTGCAAAAGATGTTCCTATAAATGTATATTATGTTAGTATGATCATTTGAACAAGAAAGGAGTTTTATCACGTGACTGTCATCATATCCATTGATACAAAACATAGTAGTATTTTATACAGCTATGTTAGTTACAATTACTATAGGCAGTGACAGGGCTAGACCCTCAAAAAGAGTCAGTACAGATACATTACTACTGTGGAGGGAGGCATAACTATACCTACATATTTCCTCTGAGGATAAATGACAGTGATTGATAATACAAACAGTCATCAATGCTTTGTGTAGAGGACTGAAACCTTCCCTTCAGGAAAAGCCTTATTTTTGCCGCTGTGCACTACTTTTTTAAGGTTACAAATTTTTTTAAAAATATTAGAAATGATACAAAATGTCACTGAACAAAGTAATAAGAATTCAACAATGGTAGCTACATTGCAGAATGGTATCTTCAAATTAGTTTAGGTCACCTCATATAAACATACAAATTTAGCTAAATACAAAACAAAGCAACAGCACAACAAAAAATTATAATAAAATGAAAACGGAAAAGTATAAAAAGGAAAAGAAAAAATTGTCCATGTACACTTAGTATTTGACTGCTTCCCCATTTGCTTGCCATTTAATCAATATTAGGTACATGATTATACTCATATTATTAGTTCACCATAGTTCGTCCTCCTCATGATCACCTTATGATCTCCCAGTGTATCCATATCCCTTAAATAACTGCACTTGTAATTTTACAAGTTGATTATAGTTTTTCCACCTTAGACCTGCCTCACCTTGTGGCTTTCTCTTGAGCAGTGGGCCCCTTAGCAACCCACTTGGGATTCCTGTCTGTCTTAGGAAACTTTTCTTTCCCCAGTAAATATTTTCTGTTCTTAAAACCCATTGTTCCTAGGATATGTACATATTAAAAATCAAACTCAAGACCTTGTGATTCCCAGGCAAGTGTTGTACCACTGAACTACATCCCAGACCCTAGATTTCACTCTTAGATTATAGAGAACACCAATTCAGCATATTTGATATCTAGCAGGATAATGGGTTGGGAGTTACAGCATTTCCTTATATTATTTGAATCATATGTAGGTCTTATATCATTTCTGTATCAATTGGATGGAGAACAATGTCTAGAGTATATACCAATCATTACTTCTGACATAATTCAAAGGTTAGCCTTGGAAAAGACACTGATTTCTCTGTTGAATCAATTTTCTCATATAAAACAGATGTTTGCTCTACATACCTTAGAGCTATATGATCATTAACAAGTAGGAGTACTCCTTAAGCCCTTGACACTACAAGTTGAGATAATTAACATGAAAGGATCTTCATTAATATCTGTACAGTTCTTTTCTGAACCAATGTGTTTTGAGTTTTCTCAAAGTTAGGGTACCACAAACATTTACAATTTCCAAAAACATTTTAATTCAGATCACTGTATTTCTTTTCCTGTCTGTCTGATCTCTACTGATACAGATCAATATATTAACAGATAAGTTAAATTATTGAACTGAATTTTTGCTCCACAACATTTCAGTAATGAAGAATATTTTTTCTTGATTCACAAATCTCCACTAATTTGTGAATTACATCCATCTTCTATGTTCAGTGCGAGGAAAAAAGAAAGATAAAAGTAAAATAAACAGTTGGCTGACTTTTCCAAGGACCTATGTTACATGTTAAGTGACCAGTCTCAAAGATGCTTGCTATGGCAAACACACACATAGATGCTACTTAACCACAGAGAATGAAATATTGTCATTATGTCATGGAAAGAACTCAAAATCGTTATGTTACACAAAATAAGCCAATCACAGAAAGACAAGCACTGCTTGAACACATTCAAGCAGAATCTAAGAAAGTTGATCTAACTGAAGTTGAAGTAAAATAGTGGCTATGGCAGGGTGGCAAAAGCAGAGAGAGAAAGGCAAGCCTGGGCTGCTCGGGGGGCGTTGAGTTCCAGTCACAAGGGGCAAGAACCTCTGGTGTGCGCTCACTGCAGGATAGAGTGGCTACATATGGCAGTCATATGTGGCACATTTCAAAAAAGAAGTTTTGAATGCTTCCACCATAAACAAATGCTATCTGAGGAAATAACTCTTTAACCTGACTTGCACATTATGCAGAATATAGATACCAAACTTCATGTTATCTCATTAAATGCAGAAATTTTAAATTTCATTTAAATTTTAATAACAGAATACTTGATTATTTCCAGAACTGATTACAATCCCAGTTTTTAAATTTTTTCTAATCATTAATATTCATGACGAACAAAACTGGTTGAAAACATGTATCTACCTTAAATCTTAATACACTAATCTTTCAACTGTTTTATTTTTTCCCTTTTTCTAAGTATCAAAATGTGTTAAAAAAGACATGAAGGAGTTTTTCTGGAAGTCTGATTATTTTTCTTGTTGATCTTTGTGTACATGTTATGAGTCTCAAGTTCACTAAGGATTTTTTTTTTTATCAGCAGAATATATTTATTGAGGGAAAGAAAGCTCCTGTCCAAGAGAGGGACAGGAGGGGGACCCTAGCAGATAGTTCTCTGGGAAGCTGTCTCTTCCAGGCATGTTTATAGTGTAAAACCATGCAGGGCTAAGGTGGAGAAAATGGGAACTCACTTAGATGGGTATGAGGTGGGACAAAACTATGGTCAACCACTGGGATTACAAGCACCATTGCTCAGGTAAAATTTAAGTCCATGACCAAGTGGGGAAGTGAGTCATGTAGCACAGGGGCATGAATGTAAAACAGGACCTTACCTGGTGGCCATCAGATAATGATTCCTCCTGGCTTTCTCAGGGTAATGATCAATTCCAAATGCTAATCGTTAGGCAAGTTAGCATTTGTTTGGTCTTTAGGTCTGGATCACAGCAGATACATTCATCCCTCTCACAATTGCAAGGTTTCTTGTCTTCTGTGCTGTCTCCTTCAAAGGCTGACTGTCCATAATATTTCTATCTGACTTGGCTGTGTGCAACATTTCCCCCCTCTGAAGAAATAACCCTACCTGCCATGAGGGAACCATGGATGATGACTGCTCTGGCTTCTTCAGACTGAAAGGGGTCATAGTTGTTGACTAGCAGTCAGATATATTCTTCAGAGGTTCTATCTAAATGCCCTTAATAGACAACAAATATTTTTTCTTGGGTGGCTGTATAGCTTTGAGTCTAGAGGAGACAAAGCCAAAGAAACTATTAAATATGCATGTTCCAAATAATAAGATCAACAGGATAATCATGCATAGTCAAAAAATGATTTTTACCAAGGAGACAGTAATGATTTCCTATAAAAATGATAAAGATAGGGACCACTAAAGATTTTATGATCACTTTTTATTTAACTCACAAAATATGGATTACTTATTATTATTTTACACCACATATTCCAGGAACCTTACAGAAGCTGCAATGTCTGATCAAAATACATAACAAATTTTTTTTTGTCTCTTCTTTTCACTTATTTCCCTTTTTATAAACAAGCATTTACTTGAGAGATAGTGTGACAGTAATTGGTATGTCATGAAAAACAGTAAGTATTTAGAAGACCAGAATGACAAACATTCCAAGCATGACCTACTATTACACATTTCTATCTTCAGTGTAATTACTTATGTCACAGGTATTTGCATATATGGTTAATCAGGCTGAGAATCCTACCAATTAACTGCTATTTTTGAAGACCTGCTGAAGATTCTCAGGATCATTGCCTTAACCATCTTGTACATATAAATAAACCAGACTCGTTTTTGTAAATATCATATAGTCTCCCTAGTATAAGATTTCAAAAGAAGAAATAAAAATAGAAAGGATTAACACAACTGAGAGTAAAGCAAGAACTTGAAAATTAGACAATGAAGAGAGGTCAAGGAAAAAAGCTAGGAAACATGACAGGGGCAAAGCCCTAATGAATGTTGAATAAAAAGTTTATTGCAGGGCTGGCCAGATAGCTCAATGGACTAAAGCACCTGCTTAGGCAGGCATAGGGACTGAGATCAATACCAAGGATGCCTTGCCAGCCCCACCCCCAGGACATACTGAGAATGAGACCGAGACTAGGCACGGTGGTCCTCGCCTGTAATCTCAGCGCTCTGGAGGCTGACAACAAGAGGATCACTATAAGTGCAATCTATGTAGTGATAACCTGCAGACCCTGTCCTAAATACAGAACAAAAAGTTTGTTGCAATGGGCCCCCCTCAACATGCCCCCCATATTATATCAAACACACTTATCCTGTCATTCTTGCCACACTTTTGTATCTGTGTGAGGTATGATTTTAAAAAAAAAGTATACAGTGGACACTGCTGCCTAGTTCAGGCTCATAAAAACCTAAGCTGTGTCACCCTCCTCCTTCAGAAAATGGTCAGAACCATGGACAGCATAAAAGAGCTTGAACCACAGGAAGATTTTGACAGTGACCCTTAGCAACACATCTTTAATAATTTCTTTAAAACTTTTAGACCTTAACTTGTACATAACTTAAGCAGAGTTGAATATTTAATATGTGGCCATATTAAAATGAAAACATGGGCTGAATATAGTTTAAAATATAATACCACAATGCAGCCATGAATAATGGAGTTTCATTGTTGCTGAAAAACTACAGAAATACCATTCAAAATGCAGAGTGCTTTTTCTAAAGTTGAATCCACATTCACTTTACAACTCTGTGTTAAGCACTTTTCATATAGCTGTTTTCTATGCCTTTTCTTATCATAGATGACACTATCATTAAAATTTTTGTTGTTACTACACATTTTTATACCATTGAGAAACCTTAAGAGACACAGATTTATACTGTGGGTGGCAAGGCATTCATTTCAGCTTCTGTACATAGCTTTGCTATGTACGTCAAAGTCACCAGCAGACAAGATGTCACAAATTATGTTGTCACAAACTATGCAACAAAATCTTTCCTCTAACTGGCTAAGTGTGTGTATTGTATGTTTCTATATATGTATAAGCATTTAAAATGCAACCACATATATTAAATATATGAGATGCGTATATGTGTATATATTTATATAGAGAGAGCATGTATATATAATTTTATGTATTATATCATATATATTTACTACTCATTTATATAATATATATTTTACTATCATTTGGATATTTGAAACATATGTCACCTATATAGGTACCATTGAGATGGTAATTCTTGGAGAAAAAGGGCACACACATTGCAGTTCAGTTTTCCTTTAAATGTAGGGTTTCCACAGCCTTGAGTTTTGAGCAAAATAATGTATTTGAAATCAGGAAAACAAATTGGAGATATTTACATTTTACCAAAATAATTGTTACCATTTTGCTCTCATGTTCTCTGCACAGAGACAGCCAGGGCATGCTTATTACTGGACACCCTTGCTCCTTGGGGTTTTGTTGGGTTGGCCAGTGGGGAATATCAGACTATCAGATGGAAAAATGAGTACCTTCAGAATAGGATCCCTGGCTTTTTTCATCTGATATTAGGTTCAACAGATTTTATTGCTCAGCTAAAATTCCTATCACCACTTTCTGTCTTCTTATTGCAGCATTTTTGCCAGTGCATTTAAAAATATTTATAGGTTAACTAGCAGTTGCTATCTGGCATGCCTACCAGATAAATACATTTATGCAAAAGGAAATGAGTTTTTTTGTGATATGTTTGATCCCTTAAAAAGTAAGTCTAATTTGCACAAAGCAAAGTTCCACTTAATATCCAATCCATCTCGCAAAGCTTTAGTATTTTCCAAATCTATCTGGAAGAAATTTTTAAGAATGATATTTTGTTTGATGTGTGGTGTTTTGAGTGTACTGTCTTTGTTTACTTTTCTAGATTGAACTGAGTAGCATGATACAAAACATAAGTTATTATAATTTACTGATGTCCTTATTTTACTAGTTGAGTGAAATACCTAAACTTTTTCATCTAAATCTCTCTACTTTCCCCATCTTAATATCTCATAAATATTTCTACACTTGCACTTGTTCCACAAAAGGCAGTGTTTTATTGACGTTTTCCAATCTTTTAAAGTAGGTCTCCTGAAGAAAATTGTATTTGTTTTCTCTGTTCTCAAACCTCTCAATACCAGCTTCATTCCTGAGAGCAATTTCTGCTGGACACAGAATTCTGTACTATGATAAATATTCATAGAAAGCTATGTGTTACTTTTTTCTGGATCAGCTATTGTTTTGAAGTGTTCCTTTACAGTTATGAAGGTTGATATTACCCAAAATAGAGATACACTAAATTTGGAATTAAATTTTAAAGTTACACTACACAAAATAATAAACAGCATTCACCAAAACATTAGTATATGCATATGTATATGAATATATACATATATTCAGAAAAAAATTGGTTTTTTGTTATAAATAAGTTAAATAAAGAAATAGAAGTGAGGAATGGATTCCAGAAATGCGAGGTGCTGTGGAGAAAATTTTCAAGATAAGTCATATGGATCTCTGACTTCCCAAAATGAATGTTGCTATTTGTATTGCAAACATACACTGATAAAATTTTAAAAAGTAATTTTTAACATTTAACATATGACTTCATTTTAATTTCTGATATTACATATTTTATAGTGTTCATTTTATTGGTGTAGTGATTAAATATATAACATATTTGTATTTGTTTATATAAGCATGCCTAGTTTACTGGTATAATTATATAACTAAATGTAGATTTTAGAGATATTATTGTAGGTCCTTTGATAGCACTGTTTTCCAAAACAGCACATGTTACATATTGAAATGGTGGCATGCTTGCCAGATAAATACATTTATTTAAAATGAAATGTTTTTTTCTATTATATTTGACCCCTTATAAAGTAAGTCGAATTTACAAAAAGTAAAATTCCACTTAATATCCAATCCATCTTGTAATATGTGTGTGTGATTGCTTTATGATCTGAAAAGTGAGCAGAGTTCAATAATATAACATCATTTTAAAATAGTCAAGTAACAAATTTGATCACGTGTAAAGACTAGGAAAGAAATTGAAAAGAAAATATGTGTTACCATTTGTCAATCCCTGAATTATGGTATTTCACTTTTTAAAACCCTGAAAGGGTAGTGAACTCAAATCTAATTTAATAAGTGTGATACAGAGACCTGATTTCTAACATCATCCAGTTACTGATAAATTTGCAAAACACAATGTCATTAATATAAAACTTTAACTGCTTTTTTTTTTTAATTTTAAGACTGTCTGTTAGTACTCCAAGGTGTTTTAACATGTCACTCTGGCCGGTGGGCAGTAAGGCAAGAGTAAGTGGCTCCAGGAGGGTCACAGGGCGCACACTGTTTACAAAATGCGTTCTATATGTCATCAATAAAGGCTCCTTCGTGTGTGTGTGTGTGTGTGTGTGTGTGTGTGTGTGTGTGTGTAGTATTTTGGTAATTCAGAGTTAGATTTAGAATATGAATTTCTGGCACAGCATTCTGGAGACAAAGTAAAATATTCAAACCCATTTGAGCTCTACTTATAAATACATCTTATATTTCCATTATGGTATATTACAATGATTATAAATTATGATTAATTTGAAAGTGACGATTAGCAAACTCAGATATAACTATAGCGCTGTCTTTGAAAAGATATGTTGATTTGAATTGGTTACCGTGCCTATGTGAGTAATAGTAATCAGTTTAATCATAACATAATCAACAGTTTTGTTGAAAGGATTAAATAAGTAATACATGCTTCAGTTTCTACCACAATGACTGACATAGTTAAACTTGAAAACACAACAAAAAATATTGCCTTCTGTACTACCTTGTTTTCCTTTCTTTACTAGGTAAATGATTGTTTTACATCTTCATACTGTCTACACAAATCCCATTATCCATCACCATTTCAGAATTAATCAAGTTCTCTTCTTTGAATAAATAATACTTTCTTATGATTGAAGCTTTTGCAAAGCAAAATGAAATGTTTCAGATTTGTGTCACATAATTTTCTTAAGACTGAGAGAAGACGGCTTAGCATCAGGATGGAAAGCCGACACTCTTACACCGGACTCCTTGGATTCAAATGCCAACTGTGAAAACTTCAGTCATGAGTTTGCGCTTTATATCCTTTTGAAATCTAAATTTTGAAGCTACTATGTGAAGTGACAGGGTTTTTTGGGGGGGTTATTTGTTTGTTTAGTATCAGGAATCAAATTCCTTGTGCTTGCCAGCAGGCACTTAAGCTGCTGAGCTTTATTTCCAGCCAAACTAACAATTATAGTGGGAAGTAATTGAGCATTATTTCCAAGAAAAATATATGATAATCCATATAAACATCTTTCTGCACAGTGCCTAAAAAATGGAATAGAAATGAATGCTAGTCTTTGCCCTTTGATAATGCCAAAAGGCTATGATCTTGAAAAACCTAGCATTTTGTACGGGATACTGGTTAATCCAAATACATTCTGGATTAACCCCGATGAGACTAGTTAAAGGAACAATAAGTAACACATATTCTAGGTACTCCTAATGATCAAGAAATAGATCATATGTTGTACCAAAGCTGGAAATATTGGTTATCTGGCCCGATGAGAAACCACAAAATTGTCAGCAATCAAGCTGCCACTAAACTGAACTCTCACCCCGAAACAAAATTCCAGTTTCATGGATGTGTTACCTATACTGTAGTAATTGAGACTGATGCTGCAAACATAATTGGTAACATCTGATCCAAAATAAGATGATATTTTAATTCACAGTTTGACACTTATCATCAGAAAGCAGTATCAAGTATCCTCCTGGTGGCTGTGAACAGCTAGGACTATATTGCAGTAGAATTTGTGGCCATATTTCCCGTCAAGTTACAAAGGCCCATCCGCAGCACTGAGGATAGCATCAGACAAAAACGAAGCCAAATTCAGAATTTATCCGATTTCTAGATTCCAGGTACTCAAAAAGCTTTCTACTTTCATGGCTTGCCAGATAGCTCAGCAGAATAAAGCATCTGCTTAAGCAGACACAGGGACCTGGGTTCAATACCAGGCATGTTGTGCCGGTCCCGCCCCTGGGGCATGCTGAGACTGTAATTAAGACTGTGTTTGCTGGTGTGCACCTGTAATCCCAGCACTTGGGAGGCTGTACACAGAAGGCTCACTAACAGTCCAATCTGCATAGTGAAGTACTGTAGACCCCCACTAAATACATTTTTAAAGAAAAAAGCTTTCTACTTGCATATCTCCTTGATGCATTGGATTTTATAATCATTTCTTGAACAATAAACAAAGATATGTGTAGAAAGTTCAAAAAATCAATTTAGGGCAGCCTGTAGCCGTCTTTGACCTCTAAATACTTCATTTTGTGGGAGAAAGGCATATATTTCATACTTAGGTAAAAGTTTTGACTCTTCTGGTTCATCTCCAACAAATCTTAGTTACTTTTTTCAATGGAACAAAATACATACACAAGATAAAGACAGGTTGATTTTGGATCTTGGTCTTTAGAGGATTCTCTCTAAAAGAGCTGATATTACAGCAGTAAGAATGTGGTGCAATGACTGGCTGGGAGAAAGCTGCACACTTTATAGGAACATGGAATCAAAGTGAAAAGAGAGCAGCCTTGGATTTTTATCCTTTCAGTTATGTGCCTATTCATCTACCTCCTGACAGCACATTCGGATATGACTACATCAGTAGATTAATTCACTGAAGAACATAGTACCCTATTGTCCAGTCACCTACCAAAGTTACGCTTCTGCACCCATGAAGCTTTAGGGACCATATTAGATCTAAGCCATCATATTCTTTCCCTGGCTCTCAAATAACTCTCTACCTCTTTATGCAAAATGCATTTAGTCCATCTTTAAGAGTCTCCAAAGTCTGAAAGTTTCAGTGTTACTGAGAAGTGAAAGCCCAAAGTGCCCCTTGAGATTAAAAGGATGCTCTTACATGGGAGCTCTGATAAAAAATTTTAAAATGCTCAATACTTCCAAAGTATAATGGGACATGGAAAACATTCCCATTTAAATGAAGAAGCAAGATAGCAGGAAGGAATGGAACTAAAGCAAGACTGAACCTTACAGAACAACTTTCAATCCCATGCTTCTGTACTCTGCAATGTAGCTTTGAGTGAATTTAGACAAGTTGCATAATGTTTCTCTACTTCAGTATTACTACACCTAAACTGGAATCTGATAGTACTATATACCTTACAGTACAATGCTATAATCAAAAACACAAATTACATTGAGTGTTCTACTGTCCAAATTTCATTTCTTAAAAAGCAATGGTCTGTAAGATTATTTGGAAATACATGTCCTCAGGACATTAGCAGCTGTATTCCTGTCAGTTTATCCCATTACCTTTTCCAGTGTCAGCTGATACTTCCAACAGGTCTTGGGACAAAAGAGCACAAAAAAGCAAATATTCTCTGAAGGCACCACCTCAGTGCAAATGGTCTAGCTTAGAATGGGGAGAGTTAACAGCAACTTTTTTAAGAAAATAAAAAGTATCAAAATAAAGAAAAACATTAGAAACAATACAGAGTTTCACTAAACAAAATTACAGGAATTCAGCAATGGGTGATACATGAAGCCGGGCTTCCACTTACCTAGATCTTGTTCACACCATCTCCAGGGAGCAAACAGGGACTGGGGATCGAGTCGGTGGCAAAAAGCCTGCTGGGCAAGTGTGAAGTAATGAGTTCAAATCTTGTTACAAAAGAGTTTAGTGAGCAAATAAGCAATATCAGTAGAGTTCACAGTCAGATATCTGTAATAGGAGGTTATGCAATCCAACGTATGACCATGAGCTGAGTGAGGGCCCTAGGATTTATTTTGGGCAACTGACTAAGAGAAATAACTTGTTTTGCTTATACAAAGAAGTTTAAGAGCTATCATCATAACTTATTTTATCATGTTTTCCTATGTCATTGTGATCAATCCACAATTCTGAAGCCAATTTACCGCTGCTTGTATAAAGTCTTAGAAATTTTAAAATGCTCACATTGTCTCTTGTGTCATATATTATGTAGCAAATATGAGCTGATGAATCAGAACTTCAATCTCTGCTTCATTGCACATAGTTCTGTGACTGTGAGCAACTGACTTAATTTGGCTCACAATTTCCACTTCTGCATAGGAAAATAGTGAAACTAGTGATTAATGTGATTAGTTCCAAGGCCCCACCCCCAGGGCATGTAAAACGGCAATTGAGACTTGGCATGGTGCCACATTCCTATAATCCCAGCTCTTGGGAGACTATACACAGTTGGATCACTATGAGTCCAATCTAGTGTAAACCCTTCCCTAAAAAAAGACATATATAGGGGCTGGGGAGATGGCTCAGTAAAATAAGCACTTCCCTGGAAGCGCAAGGGCCTGAGTTCAATCCCCGGTTCCGCAAAAAAAAAAAAAAAAAAAAAAAAAAAAAAGACATATATATATATATATGATTAGTTCCATGCAGAATCTACCCCTACCTACTTCATGTGTTTCTTCATGTACAGATTAAAAAGATACATACAGTATTTTTCTAGACTTTCTCAAATCTTTCTTTAGGTGAAAAATAAAGGTTAGTGTCAAACAAATTTTGTGAGATTTAGACAGTGAAACTTTTCAGAGATCTTTTACAGATATTTTGACTATTTTCTGCTAACAAACATATGAAGATATCCGTTTGTATTCTCCAGCTCCAAAGCCATTAGGGAAACCGAGGGAGAGTGGTAATTGCTTTGGGGCTGAGGTTACTATACAGTCACAGTTGCTCCTGCAGGGATCCCCAGTGTCTGCAGTTTCAACACTTAAAATACAATAAAGAATTTAATGCTTGATATTTAACCCTTCCTAGATTTTGAACAGATAGAATATTATCTAGATTTGGCCTGAAGCCCTCATTCATTATATTTTTGGAAGTCATTGTATATAAAACCACATAGTTTTAGAAAAATTATTTTTCCAGCCACCAAAATATGACTGGATCAATAAATATTAGGCATTAATATTTTTGTCAGTAATCCTTTACATATATACACAATAACAGAAAATAAGAGACTGTTCCTGAAATAATTCAGTGGTATAATCATTCATTCATTAAATTCATTCATTCAACAAACATTGCCTTTGACAGTGCATTCTGGAGGCTGAGAAGAAATAAAAAATATACAAATAAGAATAAGCAAATAAGATGGCTTCTCAGCTTTTTCTGATACTTTCATAGGGCAGCAAACTCCTCATTACTTTACTTATTGCATATATTATTGTGATAAACAGTGTCTCCCTTTACAGTTTCAGAATTCCAGCTTAATGGCTGTGTTGTCATACTCCTACTCAGAAACACCGAGAGTCATTGCCAACAGAAGGAAAGAGCAGCTGAGAAGTGTAGCAGGAGCTTGTCTAGCAAACTTTGTCTCACAGATATTCCCAATATCAACAAATGCAAGGAGCAGAGAAAGAACACTTTCAGAGCCAAGTGCTTTTCCCACTAAATCACTTAAATAGACAACTTGGCACCATTAAATTTACTCAAGAGGGTGCTTGCCAGTTAGAAAATATGTCTACATGTTGGTGAAAGACCTACTTAGAACTTAATTAGAACTGATGATAGTGCAGTATTTGGTAAGTGTACTGGTGCCAACTGGTCATTTAGGTGAGGCTGTCATTAGTTATGCAGGCTGATAAAATCCTTATTTAAAAGGAGAGCACTGAATCATCAATTACGAAGTAGTGCAATAGATGTAAAAAACATTGAAGAATTGTTGGGATTTATGGCACCAAATGTCAGCTTTGAGTACAGTGATAGAAATGGGGATTCAGATGTGAAAGATATCACAATAACAGTAATTAATGTGCGACCAGAAGGATTTCCTGACCATTTTAATGAATGTAGAGTAAATATACTAGCAGCCAAAATGGCTAACTAGAAGAGCATTTATGGGATGATTCCTGACTTCACAATTTACCAGGAGCATAAATTTCTTTACTCTTAATTAAAGTCTGTAACCACAATGGTACACAATTGGAGCACAGTACAAATAAATAAATACGTACAATATTGTAATTTCCCCAAATGCTTTCAACATCATTGACACATTTAATCATTATAAAACCTCTGATGTTTTACAAGAAAATAAGAAAAGGTGAGATTATATGAAACTTTGCCACAGAGGAAGGAGCCAAATTTGTTCAGTGTATGAATTGCTCTATGATAAAATTATAAAAATAAAAAAGCTAGAAATCATCATAAAAATGTATCAATACAGAGAACGATGAATATGATGACTTATCAATTCCTTATTAAAATTTTCAACAGAAATAAAAGCAATAGAATACTATATTTAAAATGCAGCCACTTGCCTTCAAATTACTGTCATGTGGCTATAGATGCTTGCTGAGCTGCCCAACAGCTTTACCAGAAGCAGAATGTACCCACGAATGCAATATAGCTTACCTTTATCCAAATAAGTCAAAGTTCTCCAAAGAATCCCATCAGCCCTCCCTTGCTTGATGTGTTTGCTAATTCTCCTTACAAGTTTGTTATTTCTTCTACTTGCAGATGCAATGTCATCCAAAAAATGTGTAGTGTATTTCTGGAAAGTTTAAGTCTTATGGCCAAGTGGACTGAAATCTCTCATTCCCAGTCTTAATATCTAAGAAATTATCAGCAGCCTTGGAAAGTTCCATTTATTTATTTCTGATGCAATACATTATAGCTGAGAAAGAACCACATATTATAAACTCGGCAAGGATTACTCAAATATATTATAAGCCCTGAAGGATTTATGGCCAAAAGATGCTCCATGAGCTGACAAAGAACATATAATTTTGAAACAAATAATTTAACCTGGATGAATCCCAATTTCTTCTTCTGTAAAGTGATTACAATAGATTGCCCAAAGGAATATTTCAAGAAACTATCACCCAATAGGTATAAAAATGTTGTAAGTCAGGTGGAGTCTGATGCAAGGTAGGTGCTCAATAAATAATAGCTGTTATTAGGGTGGTAGTGATATTATCTTTGAGAATATATCATAGGGCAATCCTCTGCATTCCTTTTGAAGGCTTATCACAGTTTCACACATAAAGATGTTTCTTAGTAATTTCTCTCTAAAGTGTTCAAATTACACACTCTAGTAAGGATGGACAATCATGCATCATTTTAAAAATATACATATATAAGATCATAACACAGTTTCAACTTCAAATCCTCATCCAAACCTTTTATTTCTGTGGTACATAAAAGCATTGGCAAATAAGGTAATTTCATCATTTAAGTTTTAAAGGCCAGAGAATTTAACAAAGGCCTGCTGCCTTGATATCTGGCACATTTTTTATGTGTGATATACATTCTTTCTCAGTCAGATGAAAGCAGGGCACATATCATATGAAACTGCTTACTTTTAAAAGACTGTAATAGAAGTGGAATGAAACTTCACAAAGCAGACACATAACTACTCGGCATCAACAATTAGGTTTACAGTCATAAATCTATCAAATTTCTCATTTCTTCTCATGTGTTTTCAAAGATTACTTTCCAAATGTTTTCAGAGAACACTCTCTCAACTTTGTCATGTGTCCCCAAAATCACAGTTATTTACAAGAACAGACAGTATTCTTTATAAGGTTTTGAATTTTTGTTCTTTGTTTCTTTTCCTTTTTATTTAAAGGCAGCTAATGGAATAGGAAAGAAACATGAACAGCAACTCTGCAACTTATATTAGTATATTAATATACACATATATGTAGCTTTAAATAAATTTATGAATAAAATCATAGAAATTTATTCATTCAAGTCCTATTTATTGTTTCCCTATTATGGGTCAGTGCTTGGGTCCTTGAGATTTAGTAGTGAGCAAGCTGATAATTCCTGGAAATTATATTTTTAAGGTGACTACAGAAAATCAACATAATACATAGGTAAAATGCATAATCTTTTAGCTAGCGTAAAATACTCAGGAGAAAGTTCTGAAGTTAAGATGCGCGACTACACAAAGAAGAAGTATATTTTGGTATTGACATATATATAATTTCTTTTTGAAAATGTATAGATTCTTTTGTCCATTTTGAACTTGATTTTGATAGATCCTCTAATTCAAACATCACAGTCATGTACAATAAGAAAGTCTCTTTTAATTCACGGTGTGTGTGTGTGTGTGTGTGTGTCTGTGTATCTCTGTGTGTGTCTGTGTGTGTGTATCTGTGTGTGTGTCTATGTGTGTGTGTGTCTGTGTGTGTATCTGTGTGTGTATCAGTGTGTGTGTCTGTGTATGTGTCTGTGTGTGTGTCTGTGTGTGTGTCTGTGTGTGTGTGTGTCTGTGTGTGTGTGTGTGTCTGTGTGTATCTGTGTGTGTGTGCATCTCTTCCCCTTCACCAGCACCACTGCACCTGGTGCTCAGTAGCTTGCTGTTTCTTCTACCATCAGTGCTGCGATGTGCTACTTGACTTAACTAGCTGCTGATTTTCATGAAGTTTGGAGTCAGCGTTGAGAGCAGTTTGAAGATATAAAGCCATTTTAAGCACACTTAGAAGACACAGAAACCCACAAAAAATCAGTCTGGATTTTTGTTAGATGCACACATGAATGTGAATGCTTTCACTAAGGAAACGTGATTTCAGCTTCTCTACCTTCACTCAGTTCCTAAGCAGTAGTTTATTTTGGATGATGGATTATGGGAAACTTGCACATATATCTAATGACTGGCATTTAATTCATATCATTTCTTTTTTACAGAAATCATATGTCTGAAATCTTTCCATGGCACTTTTGGATTATTTTTGTCAAGGAAATTTATTCTGATTTCTAATGGTAGCCTAAGTTTTAGCAAGCAAAGTCAGCAATGAAAATTTTATCTAAAAGTTAAAATAGAAAGCAGTATTTCAGTAAAAAAATTATCACAATCTTTTACATGAATAAACACTATGGTTATGATTTTTATAATCAGTCCTAATATTTTTTACTGAAATCAAGTAATTATGACTTCAATAGAATCCTTAATGTCAAAAAATAGTCCTGTTTTAGTATCATTGGAGTGATATTCTTTGGTGATAATTCAGACAGCGGCATTTGCTGTCTATGAGGTAAACAAGGCTCACTATTTGGAGGAACTAACAAACTTTTCCTTATATCCACACAGGTACCATAGACCTGGCCTAATTACTTCTTCTTCTCTTCTCTCCCGCTGGTAAAATCACTCTGTTCTTTCTTTCCGGGCAATTGGTTTGGTGATTCTAGTTGACATTCTCTGATAAGTGGAATCTTCAGGCACCATGACTCACATCCTTGGTACAGCCCTGTCCTTTTAAAGTGCACACCTAAGAACAGCTGGAAGCAGGTTCAATGCAAGTTGTGAATCCACTTAGCACTATTTAAAAATTGCTGCATTTTTGAAAGTCTTCTATAAACATAAAGCTGCTTTTACTTAGAAGAGTAAAATAGCCCATTAGAAAGTATTAAGCCTTTGAAAACTTTTTTTAATGAGACATTAGGAGATACAAAAATAAACAGGATTTTTTTTATTCTCTCATTTATGGTCTGTAGCATTTTGATTCAAACAACATGACAATGAATATTGTACTTAAGACTATAGAGCTGGTTTTCAGAAATGTGGATAGAGGCCATTTACCAAGCAGACAAAGTGACTACTTGAGATCAAGTTGATTACTTTTCTTCCTTTACACTCAGTAAGAACCAGTGATTCATAAGAAGAATGAACATATATTCTAGAATGAACATAAATATCACAAAGTAGTTCACATTTAGAATTGTAAGTCAGTTAAAAATAGCCATTTTTCTGCCACTTTGGTTCTTTTTCTTTAACCTTTAAACTATTGGATAATTTCCTGGAAGTGATTAATGAAATTATGGAAAAAGGGATTGCCTTCAGAATAAATTGCCTTCTACAGATACCTGTAAGAGAGTGGACAAACACTATCTTTATGAGCACTCTACATTGGTATCTGATGCTGCTCTTGGTAGATCAGACTTCATGCAATATGGGTTATTAGGTTCATTTAGAGAACCTATATCCATAGCTATTTCATGTGTGCATCCAACCTCTTAATGCTGGAAAAACTAATACAGACACAAGTCGATACCATCTCCCTGGCCTATTTTGCCTGCTTGCCATGTAGACAGCATGCTCTGTGGTGGATGCTTCGCCTGTCCATCAGTACATGTTACAAAAATCTTCACACATCAGGCTTCCTCATACGTGCTCACTCACATGCTTCTACACAAAATTTCATTGTGTGTGTTCTTTTAACTTATCCCCTTTGCCTTCTGTACATTCTTCAACCAAAAGCCTGGTTTTCTAGCTCTATTGAAAGTAATCATAGGAAGACCACCATAGATGAGTTATGAGTTCTACAAGGACATGGTGATGCTGTACAATAAATGGGGACCCTGAGGGAGCTCATCAAAGAGCTGGTACCTCGACATGCTCCTGGAAGCATGCCATCTGGTCCTGCTTTGCATAAAAAATTGGGAAGATGGCTGTTTTCTTTTCCAAAGTGAATATTGTTACTCCCAAAAGATAGGTAATAGATTTTACATAATGCTAGGGTACAATGTGTGGCATTTATAAAATACTCAGTACTCTCAAAAATCATTATTCCTCCCATTGTTCTGCAGTGTAGCTGGTGAGAGGAGTGTGACTTCACACTTCTTCTTTCTCTACTAACTCTCTCCCTCAACTGGTAGGACTCAGAGCTGGGACACCTGCAGTAATGCCAGTGACACAGAAGGGCCTTAGCTAAGGCACAGAGGATGGAAAGGCGGAACTAGAGGCCTGCAAATGACTCATGTAACAGTAATAACAGGACATAATGGGTGGCAAGTTATGGACAAAGAAATAAGATTAGTGCTCAGGAACAAAGAAACAAGAAATTGAAGAAGGTAGGTTAAAGCTTCTCCCTTCTATTTTATTATATTTTCTCTTTTATTCTTTTCTTATCTAAACAACTGTGCAGAAAAATAATCATATAAAACTAGGTCTACTCATCAAATCCAGAGTCAAACCCAGCAAGTCTATCTACAATCTTGGATAGAGCATATGCTTTTGGGATTCAACTTGGGCCTATAGAACTATAGATACAGGAATTTGATTATTTCATTTTTTTCTGTCTGATTGGTTCCCCTCTTGGCAATCAGCTGCATTAGTGTTTTGTAAAATTTTATTTTAAATAAAAAATAAAATGTTTTCAAAACAGGTTAGTAGAAGAGTTACCATAATTACTACATTGTTATGGTTGTCTTTGTAGCAGGTATTCAGCGTAAAACATATAAGAATGGTACCTTGTCCAAATAATATTAGCACAAACCTTTCTTTTCAGTGAACTCAGAGAAACTAGCTGTACAGCTATCTTAATTATCTTGTGTATAAATATATCTTATTCTTTTTCCTTTTCTTCTTTTCTCCTTTTACCCATTTGTCTTGTTTGTTTTGCATGTTTGCTGTTATTCTTTCTCTTTGTCTTATTTGTGTGATCCTTCTTTTCTCATTTTCTCTCTGTTCTGTTTTATTTTTCATTCTCTATGCTATTTCTATTTTTGTTCAGATTTTTTAAAATTTGTTCTTTTATTTTTTAAAAAATTTTCTTTCCCTTCCTTTTTCTTTTCTTACTTCTTGTCTCAGTTACCTTTCACTCATTGGTGGGATAAAATACCCAACACTCAAAATTAAGGAAGAAAAGGTTTGTTTAGTTCAGTTAGTGGAGTTTTCAGTCCATATTTCGATGGTTCCAAAGCAGTGTAACAGATGGCAGAGAGCAGCCATTCCAGCTGGCAGGAAACATCAAAGAGCAAAGGGAGAGGTAGCAGCTGTAATTTCTAGCAAATCTCTCTCCCTTCCTTGCATTATAAGCAGGCTATCATGGAGTGGAGGTGTAGGACTCACACAGTAGCCACACCTTCTTCTTGAAGAGGATGAGAATGTTTAAAAAGTCAGAACACTGGCTCCATGCTGAATGACTTCATTAAACTCCTAATTATCTCAAGCTGACACCATGTATCAACCATAACGATCCACCCCTTGTTATCCTGACAACCAGTCACATATAAAGACATGCTTATTCTTAACATTTCACAATTTGGACAATTTAAAACAGCTTTTAAAATCCTTAAGTACAAGTATCAAGTCTATTAAGGGCCAGCCAAATAGTTCAGCAGATTAAAGCACCTACAAGCAGGTCCGCAAACTGGGGGTTCAATCCCTGAGCCTGTCCTGCTGGCCCCACTACCCCTGTGGCACACTGAGACAGCACTTGAGACTGGGCATGGTGGTGCTTGCCTGTAATCCCAGCTCTTGGGAGGCTATAAACAGGAGAATCACTGAGTCTGTTCTAGGAGTGAGACCCTGAATACCCTGTAGGCCCTTCCCTAAAATACAAAAAATGAAGTATTAAGTCTTCAACATTATATCGCATTAGAACTATAACATTTTGCCCTTGGGTCCCCCAAAGACTCATGTGCATCCCTTTATGCAGGGGGCACTACAATCCCAGACCTGAAGTTATACTACAAAGCCACTATGATTTTATGATAAAATCAGTATGCAACAGGCAAAAGAAAAAAAAAAAAAAAAAAAAAAAAAAAAAAAAAAAAAAAAAAAAAAAAAAAAAAAAAAAAAAAAAAAAAAAAAAAAAAAAAAAAAAAAAAAAAAAAAAAAAAAAAAAAAAAACCAGACCTGAGGAACAGAGGAACAAATAAGAAATGCAAACACAACTACAAATACACTCAGAACTTTATCTTTGACTAAGAAGCCAACCATGGTCATTAGAAGAAAAATAGACTCTATACTATATGCTGCTGAAAAAACTGGCTTTCCACATGAAAGACTAAAACTTTAACCATGTCTATGATCATGCACTAAAGTCAAAGCTGATGAAAGATCTAACTATTAAAATAGAAACTCTAAATCCGCTAGAAGAGAAAACAGGTAATAATTTCAAAGACATGTGTAGGTAGAGACTTCATGAACAAAACCAGACTGCAAAGAAAATATTACAAACAATCAACAAATAGGATCTTACCTTATTAAAATGCTTTTATACAGCAAAATAATTCACTAACAGTGTGTAAAAAGACAACTCACAGAGTGGGAAAAATTATAACCAATTGTTCCACAGACAAAAGACTTTACATAGAACATATAAACAACTGAATAAAAGTGGACCACAAAACTCAAAGACCCACTCAAAAAATGGAACTGAGGCAAAATGCACTTCCCAGATAAAGAAATACAAATGGCAAATAAATACATGAAAAAAAAAGTGCAACATCTCTTGTCATTCGAGAGATGTATATTAAAATAACACTGGGATTCCTTCTCACCATAAAAAGACTGGATGCCATTAAAAAAAATAATCAATACCAAATGCTGTAGGAGCTGTGGGGAAAAGAAATCCTTCCCCATTTTTCATGAAAGTGTAAACTGGTACAACCACTATGGAAATCAGTGTGGAAATTTCTTAAAAACCTAGGAGTAGAGCTCCCATTCAAAGCAGCTGTTCCCCTTCTGCGTATCTCCCCAGAAGAACTAAAAATAGCATACCACAGTGATACATTTGCACTCAGGTTTATGGCAGCACATTTGCACTAGCTCAATCTTGGAAACAACTCAAATATTCTTTGTGTCCAAGGAATGGCTAAAAATATGTGGTATTTTTATACAATAGAGTACAATACAGCCATTCAGAAGGATGAATTGAAGACTTTTATAGGTAAATAGATGCATCCAGAGACCATAGTCATGAGTGAAGTCAGACTCATATGTGCAGATATTGTAATATCTAACTAGTGTGAGAAACTGAACATGTAAATAAGGTCCAAAACATACAAATGTAATATATAGTGAAATGGGAAGAAACTATACAAACCATTCAAATAATGGACAAACTATTATAGGGAAGGGGAGAAATCAAGAAGGGGAAAAATAATACATGTATACACAGATAGTTAAGAGAGTTAAACAGATAGTTTCTTTTAGTCCCTTGAAAAGAAAGGGTTGTGCTAGTTTGAACAAGATTTCATGCCTATATCTTGAACTCTGAAAATTTCCAGGGGGACAATGACATATAATGCATTAATGATTGTAACTCTTCTACCACCCTGTTTTGAAAGTATTATTAATATTTTTTCTATGTAAAAGAAAAATTATTAGTCCAGAGCTCAGCTGCTCACATCAGATCATCACAGGAAGGAATAAAAATTCTCTTCTTGCTAAATATTTTACAGCTCAGAAAGGAGAGGTAATGTTGCAAGAAATAACATGGAATTAGTAAAATGGTCATTTATAATTGGTGAAACTAAATAAATATTTCAATAAATGAATCCCATTAAGTGAAAGAGAAAGCAGAAAGCTTTTACCTAATTATTGAAGCTCTCACTGTGCTTTATATGTATTTAATAAGGCATATGCTCTCATTGGACAAAAAAAAAAAACAGAGATGCAAAGCAATGTAAAATGCATACATGGGAAAATGAAAAATTTGTACTGTCATACCCAGCAATCTTTAATAGAAAAGTATGACTATTAAGTGCTCACGTCTCTGAGACCAATTTGAGATATGGTCTCATTTTATATTTCACAATGAATTAAGCTTTCTCACTCAATTACAAATATTTCTCTTCAGTCAATATTTAATTTTCTTTCTCTCATACTTTCTAAGGTGTAAGAGTTTCTTCACTCCTTTTTATTTAGAATCAAATTTTAGGACACTTTTTATGCCTGAATAAGTAGAATGGATAAATCTTCAGAATCATGGACCTAGAGCCAGGAACACGGGTTGCAATGAGGGCTAAGGAACACATTCCTTCAAATTTGTGCCATTGCTCTCATATTTATATAGGTCAATGAAGAAACAACTTATGTGGTCACATGTGGGACATTCTGCACAGCTAAAAGCAAGAGCATTAGAAGATTATTTCTCTTTATTTGCTCATTTTTTAGCTGCCAGGTTAAAGTGTCTTTGAAATCTTTGTGAAAAGTACTTTTGTAACTGACCATTACTCACTGTATCATTGCCCCTCAGCTGACTATTTAAAGTATTCTAAGCCAGAGAGATAGCTCAGCAGACAAAGTACCTGCTTAGGCAAGCTCAGGGACCAGGGTTTGATCTCTGGCATACACGCTGTGCCGGCCCTGCCCCCTGAAGCACTGAGCCAGGGACAGAACCAGGGCGTGTTGGTGCATGCCTGTAATCCCAGCGCTGGGGATGTTGAAAATAGAAGGTTCACTATAAATCCAATCTGCACAGTGGGACCCTGTACAAAATATATTTAAACAAAAAAAACTTTGTGGCTGAGAAGATAGCTCAGTAGAATAAGCACCTGCCTGGCAAGGGCAGGGTCCTGAGTTCAATCTCCGTACACTCCCCAAACAAACAAAACAAAACTTAAAGTATTCCATAGTTTAAGTCACTGCTACAATAGATTTTAAAAACATCAGAGTCCTGCCATGCCGGCCCCTCCCCAGGGGCATGCTGAGATCGCAATTGAGACTGGGCTTGGTAGTGCATGCTGTAATCCCAACTCTTGGAAGGCTGTAAACAGGAGTGTCTCATTAAGTAATGAGACAATGAACACCCTGGAGACCCTTCCCTAAAAAATACAAAAAAAAAAAGAAGAGTAATATTTAATGTTGTATAAATTCACATTTATACAGATTCTCTCTTTCTACTCAACACACATGGCACAGATAACCCCTGACAAAAATAAATATACAGCTGTGTAGTCATTCACTATTTCTGTGACAGTGATTTTATTTTTCATGCCTAAATTCTAATTCATATTTATTAATTAATCTATGTTGAACAAATTTAAATTCATTACATTACAATGCCATGTTATACCAAGAAAATTATAGTTCACACAGTTATGTACAGTTTATAGGTTTATGAACATTATGATTATGCATATATAACTTGTTTATTGATAGTTTCACAAGTTCTTATGCAAATCCAATTACCATAATAATGCTAGTGCCAGTAGTTCTTTTTCTTATTCCATAAAATTATTTAAAATTTTGACCAGCACTATCTAACTTATTCCTTGTGATGACTAGCATTTTCCATATCTATGCCTTTTTAATTTGGCAGCTGTAAGCTATGCAGGGTAATTTTGCACCAGAGATATGGTTAACACAACTGAGCACTGAATTTTATTTTATTTTATTTCATAATTAGTACAGGTTCTCACTCCACAGCTCAGACTCATAGTGATCTGCTTGTATTTAGATTCCCAAGAATTTTAATTTAAGTTTAAATACTTTATATCTAAACCCAAATAGTAGCCATGTGTATCTCCTGGCTACCATGTTGAGCTGTTCAACAGCAGTTACAAACAGTAAATATGTTCATAATTTTTAACATAAAGGGAAAACAATTATAATTCCAAAGAATCATATGAAGAGCATGATATTATACATAAGATAACTAAAGAGCATAGATGATGTTGTAACTAAATATAAAAGAAAGGTGGTGACATCAAGCCCAGATGTGAGGGCAATCTGGCTTCAATGTCTGTCACACCATCAATCACCATGGTGGATTGGCTGATCTGGCTGGCTAGACAGGTGCCCCCTTCCTCCCTCAATGCTCCATGTACATTCCTCCCAAGGCTGCGTGCTCGTTCAAAGAGGATGACCACTCCCAATAGAGCGGGACTGTTCCTTATTCAAGGGCATGCGAGTAATTGTGGTCCCCTGCTAGAACCTCCAAACAAGCTCTCAAGTATAAGGAGACCTTACTGTTCCTGTCTCTATCCAGGAAATTTGTATCTGTAATCCCATGGATAAACTCTTGGAATCCCATTAACATAATGTCAATCTACCACTTTCATGGCAACCCATGGTGAAAATAAAGACACAAAAGCATATTTATAATTATGGGATGCCAAGGTGTCCTAAGTCTAGCCATGGTGATAGCTATCTACAACTAAGGTCTCAATCCAAGACTGAACCTGGGATTATTAGTCATGAAGTAGGAGTGGCTTGAGGATGAATGACTGAGAATGGCATGAAGTAAGTGAGTACTGTAAGCTGGCTAGGTAGGAGGCCTGCATTTACCTCTGCAATATGCAGAGAAGTATATTCAGAGAATGATCTGCATTACACAATTGAGATAGTATCTAATATTTTGGGGTCTGGTGCTTTAGTTCTGATGTGTAATTTTCTTATTTTTTTATTTTTAAGAGACTACAAATTAGAATTAAGATAGAAAAAATCAAAAGTGATACAAAATTTCACAGTATTCATTGTAATATGTACTGTTGGATAGAAAAGTTATGGTACTTTTATACAATGGAATCTCTTTCAGCTATAAAACTGGATAAATTTGAGTCTTTTATCAGTAAATGGATGCAACTAGAGAACATACTCTTAAGTGAAATAAACCAGAATTAAATGTGCAAACATCATGTTGTCTCCTTAGTGTGGGAACCTAAAAGAGAGAAATCCATATTTCTGGTAAGATAAATAACTGATGCATAATCTTTCAAGCCCCAGAAAGTTACAGCCTCTATCTCAAGGCACGATCCCAGCTGACAGTGTAGAGCACTAGTTCTTCATCCTGCCTTGATTCAGCTTATATTAAAGAGCAGCAGGTGGAGGTTTATCACAGAAACATAAGCACCATCTTCAAAAACTATCACCAGCATCACAGCTAGACCAATATACATTGCTTAAAGCCAATTGAAGGGAGAAGGAAAAATCCTACCCATCTCTGTACAAATCAGTACATGGAAATAGGATCAGGTACAGACAAAATAGAGACAACTGCATTTCTTTCAAGGAGAGTCATGCAGGTGGTTCTTCACAATCCAGGAGAGTTTCAGAAGGAAAGAAAGAACAATGATCTTGAAGCATGAGTAGGAGTTTGTGGCAAGTTAGTTCTTATCTGCACTTACAAGGAAAAACAATTATAGTTGAAATCGCCATTCCCATTTTCAAAAGTAGATAGTTATATTCACTGTTGTTTGTGTTTCTTTTTGTACTTCCACATGTGAAAAAAAAATTCAAAGATTTTTTATCCAAAATTAAGTCCTCTAGAGGATCTTCAAAGCACTTATAAACACTGGAGCTTGATAAACACTCCTCTTTTGTACTTTATATTGAAGAGATTCTTTACTCAAAGCAATATACATATAGTTAATATATTTTAGTTCTCTAGAGAAAGAAAATAATTCATTGTTCTTTATTTATTTCTTCACTAACTATGTAATTTTAAAATACCTAACTAACCATTCCCAGTAGACACACAGGACAGTATCAAGAGACCAGTACTGCAATTATATTTATGACAAAGCACGAGGATTTCCTGATTTCCTTCCTCTCCTGGTGCTCCCTTCCTGTTGTTTGCAGGTTGAGCCTGACCTCCAGAAATAAGTTTAGCTAAGCCTATGGCCAGCTTCTTACCCTAAATTGAACCTTCCACATTTTAGCTCTGGATTCAGTACATTGCTCCTTACTTTGATTTAAATTTGCTTTGATTCAAATGCACATCTTCTTCTAAATTCTAGAACCAAAATCTTTGTTGGCTTTACTGACAGTGAGAATTGATGTAAAAAAGTGATTGATATATTAAAGTGATTTTATAGCTTCTATTAATGTTGATTTGATTTGTAGTCAAGGACACCATTTAGCATATGGTCTATAGGTCTTAGCTCTTAAACAGATTTGACTTTAAATTGGAAGAATGCAAAAGACAGACTGGTTGTGTTATCACATGCTTATAACGCCAGAATTCTGGTAGCCTGAAACAGGAGGATCTCAGCCTGAGAAACTTTATGAATTAGCAAGATTTTATTTCACAAATAAATAAAATAGGCTAGGGATATAACTCTATGCAAAGACCTTGGATTTAAGCTCCAGTAGCCTCCCCTTTACCTTGCAAAAAAAAGTTATAGTAGAATAATCTTGAATATTATTTTATTAATTCATATTTCTATCTTTTGAATATATTGGATGTACAAATTCAAGAAAAAAATGCAAATTCATTGCTGCTCCTCACTCAAAGAGGTGGATTTTGCAAATGCTTTTGCTAACACAATACTTTGGCAATTGCTCTTTGTCTGTTTCTGGCTCTAAGCTATTAGAGACTGGCAGCTCCCACTTCGTGTTTCTTGGCACAGTCACTCTTGGAAAGCAGCCATCATCTTGTGACTAAGCCAGAGATGCCTTGTGGACCAGACCAGCTTGGCTGAGCTCCCAGGCAGAGGCAGCACCAACTCACTAGCCTCTAAGCAGGGCCTCGTCAACATCTAAGCCCAATCAGAGTATGAATTCCTGGAACCTGATCTTGAAACTGATAATGAAACTTCTGAAGCTTTCTTATGGAAATAATGTAAATAATTTTTGGTCCAAATGCTATTTTATGAGACTAAGAGGATCACTGCTATAATTTAGATCTTTAACCACCCCTAAAAGCCCTATATGCATTGAAGTCTTGCTCCTTACCTTGTCTCTATTAAAAGGCAGTATAATCTTCAAGCAAAAAAGGCTTTGGTCACTGGTGTGTGTACTCCAAAGGGCTTGTGTGATACCAGTTGTTTCCTCTTTATCTCTTGCTCCATGAGATAAACCGTTCTTTATCTTCAGAAGAACCTTTCAGTTATTTTACTATAGCAATGGAGATTTGACTGCATCAGTCACACGTACTTTACAGTTCTTTCAAGGATGGTGTAAATTCATGCCCACTTGCCTTGAATCAGGAAATTTTGTGATTGTTCTGGGTTTGTCAGAAATAATAATAAGAGAGTGGAAACTTCCATAAGTTTATAATGCAACTCTTATAATGCAAGCTCCCTCATGTCAACCCCCTCGTTTCATGAAGAAGCTTAAACAAGACTGCAAAGCAATCCACATGAAGAGTAACTGAACCTCCAATCACTATGCCTTACTGAATACGCAGACATCTATCAGAACCTATTTAACAAATTTGTTCCTGTTCTAGCCACATCCCCACAGCTGATAGTATATATTATGAGTTCAACAGAGTCCATTCTATGTCCTCCATCTGCAATTTAGATTCAAAATAAAATTAATATTTCATTTACTAAACTTAGGTATACATAACTGGATGATTGGAATCACTTAGATGTAACATCCTAAGTGTGCACTCCAAACCTAGAGCTGCTTAAACTCTGAAACCCATCACCTAATCTTTGTTCATTCATTTTTGTGTTTATCACCTTTATATAGCACTCCCATCACAATAGCAATACAAGTGCCATAAAGAAAGGAAATTCATTCGCCTTGTTTTTCCGTTATCTCTTTCAATCAGGGCTGTGCCACAAATGCACCTGTTTATGTTTGGATTGAATAAATTAATTAGTAATCTGTTTTGCCTAGTTTCACTGTCAAAGAGGATTTAATCGCGGCAGGAGTGGACAATGAAAACTAGCAGCTTGAAGCCTCAGCTTCTACATATCCAAATATTTTCTCAGTTTTTCCTCAAATACTGAGTCACTGACTTAAGAAGAGAAATTCTAGGTAAATAGGATTCCAATAACCAGCCAATGACAATAATATTTTATAATTACAAGCTACATGTTACATAGTTGAAGAATGATTTAGTTGAGCCCAAGCTAGTATAATTTGAATTCACTCAATTAAATATGTGGTGATAAATTGGAAATTACATGAAAACCTTAAATTCAATCATAAGAAAGCATACAGCATGTGGCCACATTTGTACCTGGAATATCTTTCATATGCTGACTGCCTTTCTGTTTTTTCTGACTCTGTGTTTCAAGTAGACTGTAGCTTAGCACACACACATACACACACACACACACACACACACACATTCTCATGCATGTTTTCCTCATCCCTTTTCACATAATTCAAAACACACTTGCTATCACCACCATACTTGCTCAGAAAAATCTGTGTGCCATGCATCGTGAAGCACAGCTTTAGCTGTTGGAAAGTAAAAGATAATATCTTATTTCAAGGAAAACGTTAACTTTTAGAGGAAAAATCTTATATATGGAATACAGAAGACAAAGATTTTTATTTGTTTCTAATTTTCTGTAGTGTCCCGTGTTTACCAAATTTATACTAAATGGACAATAGGTACCCTTTCACTTTCATCTATTTCATTTCGTCACCTATAAAATCCCCCACAATGTCAGTTAATGCCCAGCAAGTCTTAAAACTCTTGTGCTATCAAGAAAATGCCTGAGAGAATGTCTCAGGTTTGTGAGCTTCTCTTAAATTGACAGTCATGCTGCCTCAGTCTACCAGATAGCTGGTGTCTTGGTTAACATTTCATCATTTTACCCAAAAAATAAAGAAGGAGAGAATTATTTTGGTGCACCGTTTCTAGAACTTTCAGTCTGTAGTCTACTGATTCTAAGATAGGGTGGCATGACAGAAGCGAATTGCAGAGGATAAATGGCTTATGGTATGGCAGTGGGAAGCAGCAGGACACATCTAAGGAACAGAGACAGTCCCAGGTCATGCCCCCGGGGACCTGCCTCTGCAAGCAAGTTTTCTCACCCAGCAAAATATTCAGTTATAAAGTCATCAGTGGACTAAGATACTCTTGAACTGCATGATTCTGTAAGCAATCACTTCCCAAATCCCCACCTCCAAGTTACATGAGGCTTTAGTGGAACATGGGATATAAACCACAGCTCATAGAATTCAAACATGTCACATTCTGCCTAGACCTAACATGTTTGATCAGACCATTATGGAAGTTAGCATTGTACCAGCCTACTGAATGGATAATGAAATATTTTTATACTGCCCAAGAAAATAGTTACATTTGGTTAGTTAACACAAATTGCTAATGAAGTAATATGAATTTTGATTAGAAAATAGTTTCTTGGGAAAAGTGGTAGTTCCTTAAGAAAATTGTCATTGAAGTATGGGCTTAAAAATAACTGAGTCAGCCCTGACATCTTTGATTATAGAAATAAGAAGGGTAGAACTGCTTTTGTGATCAATTTACTAGAGCAACTCATTATAGAAGTACAAACCACAATGAAATATAATCCTGAAAGTTGGGTTCTGAATGGCAGAGTGGTAGCAGTAAGTGCTTGTTATGAAGTCAGAATTCCTGGAGCATCACTTTCTGAATCCAATTGTTCTCCATTATCTGTGAAAACACTTATCAGCATCTATTTAGAAATTTGTTTGGTTGGAATTTCCTCATTATCTGTGAGTCCCTTTCTTTTCCTCTGACATGGAAATATCTATTCCAGATTTCAAAGGAAACATCTTATCATGCACCAGGGACCTTGACAGAAACAAAAAAACAATAGTACTAGTATTCTGGCAGTTTCTCCATGCAGACACTTTTGAGTTCTGTCATCCAAATCGTGGCGCTCAACATTGTCAAGCACTGAGGACTCTGAAGGGCATGAGACTTCAATATGTTTACAGAATACATTTCATGCAGACAGACACAGAAGGAACAGTTTGCATAATCATCTGCCAAAAAGAATCCATCTGTTAAGAAAGTGGAAGCTGATACCAAACAAGTTCACACGGAAAAACAAACCCTCAATTCCCACTCAGCGCACTTCATTTCCTTAAGCTTACTCGTCAGTGTGCAGATAAAGTAGGAAGATACTTCTTCCTGGCTGCACATACATTTTGGGACCTAGTCAAAAATAATAGCTGGGCCACATCCCATCTCTTCTTGAGATGGACTGTGCAGCTGCAAGCATCAGAGCTTGGAATCCCAGGCTGAATTTCCTTGTTGCCAAAATGAAGTTTTCTTTACTGCTTGTAGAAAATGTGCTCTGTGTGAACAGCAGAAATACCGTCTCTTTCCTTAGTGTTAACTAATCCTGGCATGACTCCAGAGAAGAAATACAGCCCAGTTTCCCCAACAAGCATTCATTTTCATAGCTTTGTTTTTTTTTTTTTTTTAAGTTTCAAATTTCTGCTCAGTTAACTATAAAAGAAGCATCAGTCTTCAGAGAGAAGAAGAAATAATGCAAAGACTTATTTTGCAGACTATAATAAAATCTAAATGTTCAGACAAAATTGCCAAATAAAAAAGAATTAAATTATTTGGTTCACAAAATATCCTCACATAAAATTATTTGTACATAGTCTTGTACATATTTTAAAACTCTACTTTCTTAATTATGATGTATTTTAATTACATGAGTTATAAAAAAGGACAGATTAATGTACAGAGAGATAATTCAATACTTTCTGAGATATGAGTTGAAAACTTGTGCTGAAAGTGTTTGAAAATTTCAACATCTGAAAAAATAGTTAAATGGTGCTGGAAACTTTTATTAGATTATCAAAAACATTCTAAAAATACAAACAAAATAATTATTTTCAGAGATTGTAAAATATCCATTCCTCCATTCTTAGCAAATATTTGTTGAATGCTTGATTTTTGTAGGCAGTGCACTACGATTGGTTTGGTGAAATAAACAGTGGATAACAGCAGTTTTGTGGAACTTATATTTTATAAAGTACAGATTTTCTTTCATTGGAAAGAAAAAGAAAATAATGGGGTCTGAGGATGGCTCTGACTGCTGTGATAGCTCAAGATGACCCATTCACAAAGGAAAGTAAGAAAAAACGGCACCACCTTTGGTCTGAGGCCCTGAAAGGGCCCCTGAAGAAGAGCATCAGTCTGTGATGAACCAAAGAATGAGGAAAACCGTTTTATGGAGTGATGTGGTGGGCTGGGGTCCTCTGGTTGATCATTATCACAGTCCTAACTTTACAGCCCCAGAGGAGTTCCCAGCTTGAGGGGCAATTCAGGGACCATGAGAGGACTGCTCTTGCTGGAGTGGCTTTCTTTTGATTCCCTTCATGCCCTACTTGTTCCTTCCTGGAAAGGTGACATCAAATCAGCCTTTGCCCTTTCTAGTACGTGAGGTGACAGCAAGTTGAGGAGAATGCCTAGACATCCAGGCATCATGCTAGAGAGTCTGAAACTGCACATTACAGTAGCTGGCAATTTGACCATTGTAAATTTTGAAAATCATTGCAGTTACTGTGGCTGAGGTATATCTTCACTTTCAAAGGGAAATGAGGTAACTGAGGTGAATTTAGGGCTCACAAACTTGATATTGTAACTACTCCTTAGGTGATTAAAATGCTTACATGCGGAGTTGAACAGGGATCTGATCCAAAGCATTTAGACAAATTTAAAAAGAGACAAATTAGTCAACAATCAAGATTTCTGCTGCTTTTAGTTCCCCATTAGTTACCTGCACGCTCAGGCTCTAGTTTCCTACAATGAGACTTTGCCGACCCTGGCTCCAACCTACGGCTAAGTTGCCCTGTTCTTAGTCCTCTACATAAAATCCTAGCAATGCATTCACTTCCTGGCCCATGGCTTCAAGATTTTTCCTCTTCAGACTTCTGAAAAAAAAAGGCATTTTTTAATAAAATATAATAAAACCTTATTTTTCTGCCAGCCAGATAGCTCAGCGGACTAAAGTGCCTGCTTAGTCAGAGTGCAGCGAGTGGGGTTTGATCCGAGCGTACAGCGCCGGCCCTGCCCCCGGGGGCGCGGTGAACAAAGACTGAGGCTGGGTGGTGCATGTGCCTGTAATCCCAGAGCTTGGGAGGCTGAGAAGGAGAATCACTGGGAGCTTGACCAGCGTACTGAGCCCTGTAGACCCTATACTAAATACATTTAAAAATTACCATAAACCTTATTTTCATCTCTTGTATGCCAATACCAACATAATGGAGGCTTTAATATAAGTCGCAGATATCCGAAAGCTTTCAGAAACCCTCTTTGAAAAAGACATTGACAAAATTGCCTGGCACACTGACAGAACAGTTTAATATTTCTTTTGAACAGCAAAACTCTTTTTCTACTTTGGAATATGGCAGTAGGTTGGCAATGAGAAATCAAACAGCGCTGGTCATTCTGCTGCTCACAGGAAACGCATTAAATGATTCAGCTCTTGTAACTTGTATTTTATTCATGAGGGAACAGTATAAGGACATTAAATAAACCTCAGTGTCAGAGAATCAGTAGAAAGTGAAACATGGAACAAAATGTAAACGTTGGGTTCCAAGATCCAATCCAGCCCCTTATCTCTTGGCCCACTCTTCATTCCTTATCAGAGAGCAAATCTCACAGCTCTAGAATTGTTTTGGCCTTCCTAGCCCTAGTTATACCTGCCTTGATACAGAAGATCCTTGGGCAGTTGATGTGTCATCTTTAACAAGTGTCACAAAGTTAATTGACTTGATAAATCTGCTTTATTTTTAATATTCCATAAAATGTATCTTTTTAATTATTTTTTTCTTGCTTAATGTAAGGGCATGCATAGAAAGGTCAAGAAATATTCAGCAAACCAAAACTTTATTTTAAGGTTCTGGCTCTAAACTCTAAGGCACAGTCTTTAAATCTGGAGAAATAAAACATTGGATACTTTTACTTCATTTCACACAATCAGAAAACAGGAAAAATAAGCTTTTAAATAATTTGTCCTTCAAAACATGTCACAAGACAGTCCTGCTACGATGCTATATATTGGTAGATTTCTCAATACTTATGTAAACATATGTAAGTGTTAATTCCTATTTTTGTTAACTTTTTTCTTCATATTAGTAAGTCTTAGAGTTTAGTATCTCAGTACTTGATGGAAAATATCTGCTCCATGTCAGGCTTACAATGTCTGATATTTAGACAAATAGTGTGGGTAACCTGAGCTGCATATGTTTCAGGGTAATAATAAGCTTCCCTTCTGGAGGGTTAACAACCTAAGTTTTCAAATCAATAATTGAAGAAAAAGAAAGGCTGCAAGGTCAGCCAACATTTTGGCCCTAGCGTTTCAATGTCAGTGAAGACTCGGGACATAGGAGAACTTGTACTGTAACATCATGTAACTCAGTTGTGCCCAAAATTTTCTCATCAAGGAGATTATAGTGCCAGAGAGTAATGTTATTGATGATGTATAGTGTGCCTAAGGAGGGTCACATGGAGAAAAATCGTTCTCTCAGGCTTTCACAGAGAGAAAATTGATCAAGCAATGGTCATGACTCATCCACATGGCTGACTATGACAAAGGATCTACAAAGTGCAGTACAGGGTTACAGGATAAACCCTGAGGGTACCTGACTGACCTTATCTGATACAAAAGCTACATTTCTTGTTATATAGGTCTTGCTTTATCTTGGTCTTAAACATCCAGCAGAAAAGTATAAAAAGGAGATATTAATTTACTGAGCTGTGAATGGCCCAAGTCAACAACTTCTGTGGATAACCCACTACCATTGTGGACTGTTGATCTGTGTTGGATTGTTTTATTTTAAAAAATAAATAAATGAAAAAGAAATTCATTCCAAAAAAAGTCTCATGAGGTCTAACTGTATGTTTATGCTTTTCTGTAAGCCAAGAAATAAGCACATTCTCTTCTTCATTATTAAATGAAAGCTACCTAATTCATAAAATGTTATTTCCTCATCTTAAGTTTAAATCTAAACACAGACCTAGTCTCTGCAACTTCAGGTATATGCATAAAGGAGCTGATGAAATTGAAACAATTATTAGATCAACTTTTCTGTTTCTTCTCCATAAGCATTCAGCTCCTGATTGGAAGTGGCTATAACTGACCATCAGAAAAGTATATGCATAGAAAAGCAGCAAGCATGTGGGAGGCAACATGTTTTTTTGCATGCACTTAGCTATATTGCTAAATGAAAAGTGGTTTATTTTTAAGTTAACCTTTTCTGGTCTGTAAATGTAACAGTTCGGGATGAGAGCATCCGTGACATGACTGGTTCCAACATTCCGCTGTCCTCACGGTGCTATGAGTCTAGTACTCCTCACGACTGAAGAATCAATGTGCAGGGACACAGGCAGCTCACATGCCTGTCTCAAACCTGCTCAGACCCAGTGGAAAGATGCCCTGCAAGGAGCGCAAAATGAAGCTGAACCCTCTGAAAGTCAGAACGTGCAAGAAAGGCGACATTTTGAAGCTGTGCTGCCTTCCCAAGGATGAAAAGTTGCAAGTCTCTGACCTTCTTGGGAGAAGTTCAAAGATAGGTGAAATGGGCTTCACCCCATCGGGGGGTACCTTTGAAAGTTGGAGAACCCATGAACATGTGCAGAGCCGTCATGGCCAACTTAGTGGAGGAGAGGAGGAACCAGCTCTACATTGAAAAGCTCCGTAAGGATTTAGAAAGATGGCTGAGGGAGACTGAGAGACAGAAGGCAGACGTGGAGCTGTTTATGTGCAGGCTTTATAGGACAACTGGTTATTTTATGAGACTGGTTCTACTGATGGCCCTGCAGGCTCTGGTTCTTCTTCTGGCCAGTGTACCTTGAAATGGACTCAAACATCTTCCTGCCTTCCCAAGATCTCCAGAGGACAGATGCCCACCACCAGGCCAGGGCAGGACTTTCTGATGTCATCACACACCTGTCCCAAAGATTCAAAACCAACCTCTCCACCCTGTTCTAGTTGCAGCACAATTCTGTGTATTCGTTTTAGCTCCTATTCTGTTCTGTTCTGTTCTGTTCTGTTCTGTTCTGTTCTGTTCTGTTCTGTTCTGTTCTGTTCTGTTCTGTTCTCATTCATGTCTATTTTAGAAGTATACTGCTCACTTTCAAATGTATAGGAATTGATATATTCTTACTTTCTTGTAGTTTAAATACATTACAATAAAAATGTGCCTCATATAAAAAAAATAAATAATTTGTTCTTGCTGTAGGTTTCTCTGACAAAAAATTCACAGAATCATGATACAGTATTTAGATGCAGTTTCTAGAGTACACTTATCAGGTTACATAATTTTAAAAATTGTCTTTTTTAGATGTGGTATTTTACACAACAGAGTATGATTCAACTATAAAAAAGATAAATTTGAGGCTTTTGTCGATAAATGGATACAACTAGAGACTGTATTGGTAAGTGAAATAAATCAGACCCTCATGTACAAACATTGTACTGTCTTCTTGCTGGTGTGAGATCCTGAAAAAGTAAATACAATCTGAAATGTACAATATTGTGAGAGGAAAAAGGATTTGTTCAATGGGAAGGAAAAACTGGGAAGAGAAACAACACAAAAGAAAAAAGGGAAGAAGAGATATAGATATAGATATAGATATAGATGATATAGATATAGATATAGATATATACATACATATGGGATAGTTTGCATAATTGTATTGCTGAATTCTGCTATTCTTTTGAAAAGAGAAGTTAATGTTTAAATGTTTTTTCTTTGTATTCCCATTCTTTTTAATTTCTTGTATTTTTTGTTGTATTGTTTTATCTTGCTATTTAACCAATTTTCAGGTTTATATCTGGCAATCTAAACAACTAATTCGGAGATAATATTATGCAATACAGCAATCATTATTGAATTTGCTATTTCTTTGTTCAATGAAATTTTGTACCATTTCCAATGCTTTTTTTTACTGCTACATTTCCTTTAAAAAATAAAAATTAAAAACAAACATTATCTTTTCTGCCTATGTACAATTTATGATACATATTTCAAAGCTTGAACTCACATGGACCATAGGTTTGAAGACAGATTTATCTGCTTTTATTACAGTTAAAGGGAAAATCCAGTAGCATACATCTTAATTCTTATGAAAATGTCTTACAAAAAATTCTGCAGAAACAAATTTGTCTAGGACCTTCTATATATTTCCCCAAGGGTCCTTTAGGGACAGCCTCTCCAGCACCCCAAAGTGGCCTAGAATATCCAGGTATCTTTCCTGCAGTGCATTCTTTTCCTTGGGCTATGAGTCATGCATCACTTCTTTTGAATTCCATTACTTTCTGCAAGTATTTGTCTTTCAAGAGAATTGCTATATTATTTTGGTTGAGATATTATTTTCTATCTACTCTTTAAATACGTTACCTTTCTTTTCAGCAGTGATATAGTGAAGTATAAACCATAAGACATGTCTCTTGATGATATGATCTATTGACCACTGAGAAAAATGACAAACAGTGATGTTTGAACTCTGAAAGCCTCTGCTCTCACTAGGGCATAAGTTCTTGACTTCTATCACCCACCCCAGATACACAGTAGCTAGTTCATTGTTGAATAGGACTTCCCTTGTGCTGAGAAACTCAACAGAATATCAAAGGAAGTTTTTCCCACTGACTTTGTCGCTGCAAAACTCTTTAGAGAAACAGTAAGAAACAGGGATTTCTGCAGGCTCTATGTTGAAAACAGAGCAGAAATGCTTATCTTATTGTCCAAGTTAGGCAGAGCTATCAAGTACAAGTCAGTATACTGGGGAAATCTGCTTGATGTTAAGCCATAATAAGGGCAGATAAATTAAAACGGGTGTATGAAACATGAAGTGTTGGAACAAAAAATAATTTAATATTTTATATTTAACTATAGATAGCAAGATATGCAGTAAAATTAAGAACGATTTTTTTCAGGCTATGTAATTTCATGTAGAAAGTATCATGTTTTAATTATTCATATCAGTTTTCATGGTTTATTCATAAACAAAGTTTTCTGTCTTCTCATTTTTCAAGAAGTTTAATAAAGTATATGATACCATATGAGACTTGAACAGTTTAGTCTATACCTTCAAATATTAACTTATAGGAAAGAAGTAAAAGATATAAAATGTTTATTTTACATTAGCAACATTTTATAATCATATTCATCATCAGTTATGCTTCTGATTCAGGTTAACATAACCTGAATATGGTTATGTTAACTCAGTAGTGTTTCTTTTCATTCTTTTTTTTGAGGTTATGAACAGAATATATTTATTAAGGGAAAGAAAACTCCTATCAAGAGAGAAGCAGAAGGGTGGCCCAAGCAAGTTGTCCCCCTAGCTTGTATGAAATAAAATGAATATAGGAAATGTAACAACTAACTTAGGGCTTGGTGTTGACACTATCATTCTTTAATAGAGTTGTAGGACAAAAAGCTTGTTTATCTGTTAGTATTTTTATCTGATGAGATTTAAATTTTCTCTCCATTTTCTTTCTAAATGAAAATCTAAATGGAGAGAAAATTTAAATCTTTGTTTTGATTTAGACCAAAATCTTTTCTCTGTTTTTCCATGGTAATGAGCACTTAATAATAGCTATACAGGTAGCTGTCCAATACAGAAGCAGTGTGGAGTAGTTTCTCTTCTGTCATGGCGTTACCATGAAATCAAATATTTAACAATGAAATGTAGTTGAAAGTCATATATGTGACTTCAGAAGGGCATGACTAAATGAACAAGGCTTTCTACTTTCCTCTGCTGTCCTTCTTTTTATTATTTTTTTTTCATTTATTTTTATTTTATTAAAATACAAATGTCAATCAGTCAGCTTCAAGACACCTTAACCATACAGATTCGCTGAATTAATACATTGCAAACTGTTTTCATAACATTTTGGTATTGTACAAGGTGCACACATGATATTATATTTACAGATATTATTTTAGCAGATATCTCTTATCAGTGAATTAAGAGTGTAGTTGCTTACTTATCTTATTTTTTTATGCCTGAATTACATCAAAAATTCAATAATTATTTACCTAGTGAATGACCCTAGTACTAAAAGCCGAAATAATATCCTGTCCAACCACCATTAGTGCAGATCTTGCCTCTCATAGAATTATGTAGAAGCATAGCGTTATCTATCCCAACTGTACTGTCTATACACACACATCATGATTTTTTCTAAACCAGACACACGTGTGTAAATATCGTATAGTCTCCCTAGTATAACAAGCAAAAAGCAGAAATAGAAAAGGAAACGTACAACATGTCCTTCATTCTTGTGCTTTGGAAGCTGTTCCGATGACGGGTCCTAGGTTCATTCTCAAAATTAGGAAAACAATAGGGGAATAAACACTTCGTGTTAGAAAACTTAGCTGCAGCATCTTACGTAAGTAAAGATTCTGTTTTGCAGTGCTTAATAAAATTTTGACATCATGTATACATTTTTTAACTAAATTAGACAGAGTAAAGTTTGTCTGGGTTTGTGATTTTTATTTCCATCTCCCTCTTGCCACAAACCCCAGTTGTGCCCCTCTTTCTTATGAACTTCTTTCTTCATTATTTGTAGTATTTCATTTACTTGTTTTTTTTCAGCTAAAAGATACGTATCATCTAAATTTCCTTTAATCATTAGGTCTATTCAACCAACAGAAATTAATATTTTTACATGTCATTTTTCAATTATTTCTTTATATATATACTTTTCCATTTATTTAGAATTTGCTTTCGTAATTATGGTATAAATAATAACCTTCCCTTCTTCCCATTTTGAAAGCCACCTGAATCAGCACATCGGTTACATTGATTTTGCTTCCACAAAATTAAAATTCACCAGTACTAAACATAAAAATTTTAGTGACATACACCTGAAATCTACGTTACCACCACTTTTTCACTCTTATTTTTAAAAAACTTGCATTTTTTTCAATATATCTTTGCAGAATAACGATTGCATTCATCACAGGAAGTGGTACCCATGTAGCATATGTTAATTCTTTTCATTGGTCCCTTTTTATTACCCTCTGCCTCCCCCACTTCTTTTCAGTATTGGATTCTTTTCTTTTATTGCAACAATATTTTTCTTTAAATCTGATGTTTGTACATTGTTATAGTAAAAAATTAGGCCTGCAAAATTATTTTTCTTTGATTGGCTTGGTTATATCAGTCAGATATTTTATTTATTTTTTTAAATTTAGAAATTTATTATTTAATCCACAAGTTTCACATAACTTTAGTTTTAAAAGCAAGAACAAAAGAACAAAACACCGAAACAAAGACACTTTTTCAAAGTCCAAGCCCTTCTTCCAGCTTCCAAGTACAACAGCTCCGAACATTCTATATTCCAGTTGGAAGAATAAGACAAAAACATGAATGGAGCCATGACATTTCATAAAACAAAGACTTCATATAACTGAAGGATCCATCCATCCTTCTTACCTGCCTTTACAAGCAGGGGGAGAGGAGGAAGATGGGGCCTGGTGAGGAGGGAGGAAGGAGAGAAAACAAAGCTGGAAAAGAATAAAACATGAAATTGAGGAACATTTTAATCCATCTTAAAAAGTTTTAGGGGATTCCAGTGGAAATTATGTGAGACTATAATGCAATTCTGAGAAACTTAAAGATTTTCTTTTCTTTTTTTTAATGTATTTAGTACAGTGTCTCTAGTGTTTCACTACACAGATAAGGCTCAAAGTAATCTCCTGTTTTCAGCCTCCCAACCACTGGGATTACAGACACGTGCCACCATGCCCACTCTCAATAGCCAACTCAGTGTGCCCTGGCCAGCACAATTTGCTGCTGGGGATTGAACCCCAGCCACTGCGCTCTGCCTGAGCAGGTGCTGTAGTCTGCTGAGCTATATGGCCAGCCCTAGATTTTATTTTCTTAACCTTCTTAAGAAAGTATATCATTATTGAATAAGACTATTTTCTCTATATAATAGGTAACACACTAAATCTTAATTTTATTCTTTCTTTAGTGTTTACTGTGCGCATTATGTTTTTATTGCCATTTTTCACTATCACGTTTTGTTCCATTATACAAGATGGCCACAAATGGTTGATTTTTTTCCCTTTGAAGAGTTCTGCTTTCCATTATAATAAATTCACTTATATTACACCAACTTACCCCTTCAAGAGTAAATAGAAAATCTTTAATGAATACAAATAATCACCTCTTTAAAACTAATAAAGTTTAGGCAGCCAGAAAGGTCAAAGCCAAGATCTCAGCAAATCACAAAATGTTGTTATGACTCTGATGTTCTTGATCAATTTTTTTCTGCCAAGTGTTTATTTAATAACAACAGACACTGCACCACACAGACATGTGTTGGGCTAACAGAACAAGAAACTGTAATTCAACAATACAGGCTACACTACTACTAGAGGAGAGAAGTCCAATAGAAAAGAAAACTGTGGAAAATTTACTTTGCTACTCTGTGCTGCTTCTCACCTTGAGGTATTAGCAATGTTTTAGTCAAGGGTTAAAGCCTCAGGAATTGAGGGAACAAATAATTGAAATTAGATACTAGCTACCTATGAACCATAAGTGAATTTCAGGTAAATATGTTGTTAATAAAGTTTTATTGCAATAAAAACAGAGTCATCTATGGATGTGTTGTTATGGATTGCTTTGTGTTAAACAAAAAACTGAGTTGCTAGGATAAAGATCACAGCATCATAGACAGCAAACTTAGAAATTAATAGGCAGTTATATGGGAGTCAGGTCTCAAGGAAGTCAGTGGCAGTTAGAGACATTAGAAGTGTGGCATGTGGCATCTGAAGAAGGCCAGGCCTCAAGATAAAGATGCCTTGGGCAGTGTACACGACTTTGGAATGAATTAATGGTATCTTGGCATTATACTATAATTGGCACCTGCTTGTCAAGAAGCTCCAGATGGACACCAGCCTTCAAGGTGTGTGACCAGGGCCTCTGGACCCATTTCCCCCCAGCAATGCCTTTCTTGCCATGTACCCTTGCTACACGGCATGTTTCCCTAACAGCTCGATATTAGCTAAGAGACGGTATTTATCATATTAGTTGATTATAGTTCATCTCATATTGTTTTCACCTCATGATATTTTTTCTATAAAACATTCTTAGAAAAATAGCCTCCGTAGAAATCCACTTTTTGAGTGCACACTTATCCCTCAAAAAAGTTTTCCTACTCAGCCTATTTGGTTTCTTACAATTTATTCTTTGATTTAGGGGAAAGGAACTCAGCATATGTGACACCTAGCAGGTCAATAGCTGTATTTGCTTCTGCATCAATGTATGAAGTCTAAGGTATTTACTGTTTGGCTAATCACATAGTAATTTTGCTGACAATGTATCTTAAGTAAACATCTTGATTATAATGTATGCTCATAGCAGTTACAATAGCAAAGAAGAATAAGCTAAGATTACCATAATAAAAGCCAACAAAAATTGATTGGCTTTCACAAAATACTGAGTGCTTTTTTCCCTTTTGGGGCAGAGAAAAGCTGTTAGTACTCCCAGTGTTATCTAATACTGCAAAGGAAGACAGAATATGTGGAGTGTCCACAACTGGCCAGACACAATGCTGATGTCAAGTGATGACCCAGAATTCCAGAAAGTGGTAGAGAGTGACAGAAAGAAAAGAAACACACACACACACACACACATATATATGACAAAAGAAATAAAATAGAATGTAAGGATATTAGAATTTTAGATATTAACTATTATATTTCAGTAATAAGTATGTGTAACAGGAAAAATATGCAGATTTACATCCAAAATTCAATCTATAAAAGTTGAAAAATGATGTAGCTCAACAACAGAATATGAGTTTAATATGAATAAGAAAAAAAAATGAACAAAGACTTGGATTAAATTCCCAGAAACCAAGAAACAAACAAAATAGTAAAGAATTGAAAAGAAATAAATGAGACAAAAATATCAAATAAAAGACAAATCTTTCAGAGTCCTAAAGTGGAGAAATACAGTGAGTGGAAAGTAAACACTGAAAGTAGAATGAAGAAGTTATAACAGTGAAAAGAAGATAGACAAACTAGAAAATGCAAAGTTAGGAGATAAAAATTATCCAGGAATTTTTTAAGAAGAGAGCTAGTAATCTATCACTCATATAATTGAATTATCAATAAAGGAGTAAAATCAAATATCATGGGAAAATACTGGTTGTGAACTGTGACTGATGTTTTTAAGTTTCAGACTTTAAAATGTTGTGTGTGTATTTTAAAAGTTTGCTTACATTAAATTATCGCTGTTAGTTTTAATATCTTCCTCCTCACAGTTGTTTTACCTCCTTAGAAACGGCCTCTTTTGTCTGTTCTTCGTTTGCTCTCTCTACCTGCGGCAGGTATTAAATGCTACAGCAAGTTAAAACACACACAGGGAACCCAGGATACAGTGGCAGATTTATTTACATTGACAGGAACTGATCAGGTTCATTCACAGAAGAATATCAGGCCCGGTGGTCTAGGGCTTGTATGAGATAGAAGGAAGAACAGAGGCAGACCAGCTTGGCAGCGGGGGATTAGTGTATACAGCATGCACCATAGTGACCAGCCCTTTCTGAGACAGAAGCAACCGGAACTGGAAAGGAACTGTTACCTAGGCAACTGAGAAACTGAAGTATACTGGGTCAGTCGGTGGGGGGGGGGGGCATCTTCTGTTACATTAGAACTCAGAAGCTCAGCTTTCTCTTTCCAACTCAGCAAGCCTCAGTTTAAATACTGGAGTGGGGCCATATAAGTACTCTGACCAAAGAGAGGGAAATTCTTAAGATTTCAGCTCCACATGGCCTTACTTTGGGGACATAGTGAGTGCAGCACATTAACGTGCCCCATACAGTTCCCCCATTACAGAGGGGCTGGCTAGCTCCCCACGGAGAAGCACTCTGAGCACTGAAATCCAGGGAATCCCCTGACCCGTGTCCTTTTTGTCGTCATCCTGAATGTCCTCCACTTGTTCCACAGTTCTGTCAACACCAGGGAGAAGAGTTCAGGAAGCAACATTCCCCTTAGGATTCCAGTGGAGTCCGAGGCCGGGAAGCCAGTGTCTCAGCGCCAGCAGCTCTGGGGAAGGGAGGCTAAGACCAGGGTGTTAATAGGCTCAGTGACAACAGGGCAGCACTTACTCCGTGTCCACCTTTTATTATTCTCACAAACTTGCTTAACTGGAAAGTCTTAAAATGAAACTACTTTTGCAAAAAAATGTTTATCACTTAGTAACTTTTTCAATACAAATTCAACTCTGAAGGAAATTTAATACAACTGAAATAAAAGGCCCAAAATAGACTCTCATTCTTACGTGACAGAAAACCAAACAGATCATTAGGGGAAACACCACTATAATATTTTTTTCTTTTTATAGATCAAATAATTATGTGAAAAACATAATTTTACTAATAGTATCTTCTTTTATATGGACTCCATAAAAGCTATTATGGAGTCCATGTCAGAATAATTATGTGTTTATATATTACAATTGTAATAGAAAGTTGTAAAAATAGAGCCATTACTTCTCCTTAAGTATAGATTTGTTGCTAAGTTTTCCATGTTTTTCCAAATTCCACTTCAGAAGATAAAAAGTACAGCAATGAGTTTTAGCACCAACTTGCCTAATTAGACAGGTCTAAAACATTTGACGGCATGTGAGTGATTTCACGCAGATACATTCAGTACTCTACATTAAAACAATATTTTTTCAATGCTCACTTCATAGACAGAAACAGATTACTAAACCTCCAGAAGTCTAGAGTTCCCCAAGTGCCAAATATATTGAATTACTATGCAATTTCTTTTCTTATTTTCTGGCTTTCGAATGACACTGCACTGGCAGCAAACAAAGCTGAACCAAATTAACACTGAACAATGAAGAAAAATGAAGCTGGCACCCTAACCTGAAGGGCCTCGCCAGGGGAACATTGTTTCTCTCTTCATTTCTGAATGCACTCTCTATTCAAAGGCTGGGATGGATCTCCCATTCCACACTGGTACAAAACAGATTGAACTCAGAAAAGTCGAATGATTTCAACAGAAATGTTCATGGTAAACATCCACAGTCATATGCTAAATGTCTTAAGTAGGTCTCATAGTACTATCATTAAAAGTTGTCATTCTTTCAATTTAGGAATATAAATTTTAAATCCTCAGTGTCCAGCAATTACCTAAGATAAGCCTGCATTCATGGGCAGTATTGTTAGTGGTGTTTCAAACATTACTTGTTCACCAATTGCTCAGGCATAAAGGTGAGATACTCTACCAGCTGCTGAATTAATTATGATGACCTTCAAACCTAAAAGGGTCTCTGAGATATGCCGCCATAACTTAACATACAACTGAAGGAATAAAGAAAAAGAGATTAATCCACTTACTGGTGATCACCACTCGACAGAACTGAAAAATCTTGTGTTTCTAGACCCCTGCAGGGTAGGGACCTGGTCAAGGTCCTCCACTTCCTGTAGGAGGGATACGGTGAAGGATTAATAAAAAGAGAGACAAATTCAGCAATTCATAGAAGGGAGTCTGGGAAATCAGAGCCTCAGGATAGGCAAAAACAAAGATCTCTTCAGCCAGCCCACTGAGAAGTATTTTTTCCACTGAGAAGTATGGGAAAGGGGCCTCGGCTCAGGGATCAGGGATGAAGTAGTAGTGGAATGAGCAAGTTTAACAAGGAAAGAGCCTCCCTGCACCTGGGTACTCTTGCCCTCTCTATATTGTCTTCACAGATCTCATCTTGTCCTCATAGCCAACAAGACCACAGCAGTGGCCAGGAGAAAGCTGGTTTCCCTGTTCCAAACTGGCATACAAGTCAGGGCCAGTATGGGCTGTGGGAAGATTCTGTATTTAATTTATAAGTTGCAGTCCCCAACACTGCAAGAAAAGCAATCATATCCCTGATACATTGTTAGTGACCATGTATCATCATGGTATTTGACAAAAATCATAATTTTTAACCTTTATATATTCTATCAAGCTTATTGGAATATAAAAATTTTTCACACACTTTTGAAGTATTCAGAGAAGACAATTATCCAACAAATTATGTGAAGGAGAAAGAAAGGAATACATAATGCGAACTTTGGGTTCCTTTTTGAAAGTCCAGGCATTTGCAGGATGGAAATAAAGAATTTGGCCTCTCCTAAACTAAGTAGCAATAAAAAAGCATTTTCTTGAGTGCCCAGTGGAGAGTGAAAACAAATACATCTCAATGGGTTAAAAGCAATGGATTTAACATGTCACAAGGTCATTTGAGTTAAGTAACTTACTTCCCCACAGGATATCAAATAAAAATGACACCTCTGAGAATAAACAGCAACAGTAATGACAGTGTTTTGACAATGAAAGATGAAACTTACTGTTCTTAGGTGATCAGCTACTTTTCATTAAACAATAGTGTTTTGAAAAGTAGATGAAGATTTGTTATGCATAATAAAAGCAATGCTAATGCCATTTGATTTCCATCAACTTCTAAATGGATCCAGCTTTGCAAGGTAGCTTGACATACATAATGACAACTCAAGATGCAATTATCAAAGAGGCTTCAGGCTATGTGTTAGAATTTTCACAACTATAAAAAACATACAAATCAGGTCTCCTATCAAATGACAGTGGATAAAAGTATTAAAAGAACTCTATAAGCAATTTATGAAGGTAAAACATTTCATATTTCCACAAACATGGTCAGCTAGTGATTTGCTTAGAAAAGAACCCTAGAACATGATGGAATCAGCAGCTTAGTTTTTGAAAAACACAGATTATCTGCCTTCAAATTTTATCTGCTTTCAAATAATATTTTATTTCCTTAAGTTTGACTTAAATAAAATCAATTTCAGCAATGTTTAGAAATTGATGTCATTTTTCCCAATGTTCATTTATAAATCTGTATTAAGATTTATGTACCTGAGTAAGCAGCTACACTCTTAATTCACTGATAAGAGATATCTGCTAAAATAATATCTGTAAATATAATATCATGTTTGCACCTTGTACAATACCAAAACGTTATGAAAACAGTTTGCAATGTATTAATTCATTGAATCTGTATGGTTAAGGTGTCTTGAAACTGTCTGATTGACATTTGTATTTCAATAAAATAAAAATAAATGAATAAAAAAAAAAAGATTTATGTACCTGAAATTACCTTGATGAGTTTCTGAAAGGACATACAGAACATTGTTGTTGTATTTGTGAAATTCACCTTGGGAAATTACCAAATAAGTAAATTATATTTATTGTATTTATGAAATTACTAAAAAAGTTATTTTTTTAAAAAAAACCGAGGTTGAGGATAAAACTTTATTGGATAGAAAAGCTTCTATCAGAGAGGGAGAGAAGGACCCAAGCTGGTTGCCCTAAAAAAGTTATTGATTAAGTAATATGTTAAAATGAGAAAAAAAAAAAAAAAACAAATGAAAAAGTTTGGTGTCATGCTCTTTAAAATTGCATAAACCAGACAGAAATTTAATTTAAAATCATTTTTTAAATTTTTTCATTTGGGTCTTGACCCTCCTGTCTCTGCTACCAAGGGTTGGGACTAAAGGCATGCACCATCATGCCTGATTTGGAAATTTGTGATATGAAGAATTTATAAGCTTTTAAGGAAAGAAATGAAAGATGTTTTTTCCATTCCAGGTAAAGATAAAATGAGATTTTAAAAGGTTATTCTAGCATCAATATGCTGAAACAATTAAGGAAAAAGAATAGAGGTGGAGAGACTGTTAAAGTCTTTTTAATTACTCAAGTAGGAAAATAATCCCTTTATTAATGTTCTGGTTGCCACATTTAAAAAAAACTTGAATTTTAGCTATTGAAGGTACTTTTATTGATTAAATTTCATAAATATGAAATGCAGATTCACTACAGTATGGAGGGAAAGTTGACTCTCAGATGTTTAATCTGAAACATTGCAAAGTGACAAGGGGACAAACTGCTTGGGTCCCCCTCTGTCCCTCTCTTGGATAGGAGCTTTCTTTCCCCTAATAAATATATTCTGCTCATAACTTCATTTGTTCCCAAAACTCACTCTTTGGTTTTAAAGAACATGAACTTGTCCCAGGTACCTTCCAGGTCAAGAATTTCATTTTTTCCCCTAGATCATTTGGAGGCCATCCACTGAGATCATTTGTTGCCTGTGTCATTTGCAGGTTCCCACCGAGATCATTGGACAGAAATATGAGTTTGCTTTTCTATCATAGATTCTAGAATGGGACTTACTTAGGTAACAAATTTTTATGCTTCAAATGTTGATTCAAATCTTTGCCATTGCTCATAATCATTCATGCTGTGCCTCATACAATTTTGTCTCATGTAGTTCTGTCAAAATTGCTTACAATTGTTTATGCTTTGTCTCTTACATGGTTTTATAAAAATTTTGGTCAAAATATTGCTGGTAAATCTAAGTTAAAACATGGAAATGTTACAAGGTTATGATATTTCTTTCTTTTTTTTTTTTTTTTTTTTTTTTCGGAACTGGGGATTGAACTCAGACCTTTGTGCTTGCCAGGGAAGCGCTTATTCCACTGAGCCATCTCCCCAGTCTCATTTCTTTTTTTCTTTCTTTGTGGTACCAGTGATTGAACTCAGGACCCTGCTCTTGCCAAACAAGCACTTATTCTACTGAGCTATCTCCCCAGCCCTATAATATTTCTTTAATGGGACATTTTATGACTTTTGTATTTGTATATGTACTGGTATTTATTGTTTGACTTTAGACAATAACACTACAGAGAATAAAGTCAGAAAGCATTCTAGTGCATTTTATGTAAACTTCTGTAATGTGGGACTTTTAAATTGATCTCAGAGTTAAAATATACTGCCTGTATATAAAACATTTAGGTCAGCAACCATTCTTAAAGACTTGGAAGACAAATTTCCCTGAGAAAGACTGGCTCTGATCCCCTTCTACATGCTTGAGGAAACAGCAGGCCTGCTGTGTTTTAGTTTCCTTTCATTGACCTTACTCCTAAGTTTCCAACCTTTTTGTGCTTTGCTTTGTAGAGGCATGTAAAATTAGGAAAATGATATAGACCGTTCCAACTAAGTGAAGCCCTTAGAAAATGAGCATATGTTAATGCCAAAGACAGGAAGTCATTTTAGAAAAAGAACACATACCCTATCTCTGGGTCAGATGAGACAAAGAGGACTATGCCCATCCAGGAAGACACATATTAAAGCCATGTCCCAGTATAGTGCTCTGGGCAGGTGTCCTTCAGGAGGCTAAATCTGAGACACAATGGAGAGAACCAACTTCTGGGTGACACCAGAAGTAGCTATCTCCAAATGCAGCACACTTATGGGACCAAAGCACATTTAATGTGAAGGAGGACATCCACCCTTTCCTCCTAGGCCTCAATCCAATTATTTAGGTGCATAAGAGCTGTTATGGACTTTAAAACCTTTACCGTAACGTTCTAAGTAATCTTGTTCAGGCTGTTAACTATCCCTTATAGAGCTTGGAAAAGCAATGATTACTCTACCAGCTAATAAATGCTCATAGAGCAGCTGTCACTCTTTGAAGCAGAGGACAGGTTTCCCCAGCTATTCTTTGGTGAATCCCCACTGAAGCCAATGGCTGATAGAATGCTGATGAGAGAAACTGTTGAGTTCCTTTCTGGAGACTCATCTCTGGTTGTGTGAGACAATAGAAACTGAGAACATATGAAGGGTCGTAGTCAGGGCTACTATCTGGTAGACGGCTAAAGGTGCTTGGTGGAAACTGGCTCCTAATCACTGAAAGATCTCCACTTACCTGTTCTACTTCTTTCCTCTCCTTCTTCTAGTAAACTAGGAATTTTATCTGAGCTTTTCTGTAGAACTTAATGAGTCACTCCTTCAGAGAGGCAGCTTGCAATAGTTTACATTCTACAGTGGCTGTCAGGGGAATGATTTACATCTGTGTCTTACACACTAAGAGTAAGAAAGAGATTTTTGTCAGCTTTAATGTGTTTTTGCCAATATGTAAAATTTGATTGCTACATGATAAATGTATGTTTAATATGTAAGCTCCAAAGATTTAATATAGCCTACTCTTTCTAGGAAAGGCTGCCTTGGTGACTACATAAAAGAATACAAGTACCTTGGAGATTTCTTTGCTGTAGGGCCCAGGGCAAAGTTCTTGCAGTCAATTGTCTCTTTTGTCTATCTCCAAAGGTGATCTGTTTTACATGCAGCCAGGAAAATGCTCTGTTTCAAATGCACCTTTTCATATGATAGTTATGCTTGCTTCTGTAGACATTACTATTGACAGACCAGAATATACATTTACAAATATTCAATAAGTGCACAGTTTGCATGGTTTGTAAGATTCTTGGGAGACAAAAATCACTCACCTGTTCGATGGTTAATAGGCTGGTCAGATCTTGTTTCCTCTTTCTACAAGAGCATCCACCTGCTCTGGCATGGTCCACTCAAGGGGTGTCTTGAGGGGGAATCAAATTAGGGTAAGGTAGAGATGCCCAGAACTCTCTTGTTTTTGCATTCTAGATTATGGGAATCTCACAGTCAAAGTCTCTTACTCCTTTAGAGTATATCATTATGCACTGGAAGATGTTTGATCCACACACACTAAAAAAGAGCCGTTTAATATTTTTCTGCACATGCATGACACTTGTAACTCCTAGAGCCAACATGGAATGTGGAGGGAAGTGCCAATATGACACTATTTTACAAATAAAATGATACTACAGAAAGGAAAATGATAAAAAATGTCTTATGTTCAGATTGTTTTTGCATTAAGAAAGTCACAGTTATCTAGTTTTAAAATGGAGATGTGAGCTACAGGAGAACCAGGAATCCCTAAGGCACTCACTGTCCCAGAGCCTAAGACTGCTTCCCCCTAACCTTTGGAGCATAAAGACAAGACAGTGTTAATCTGAGGCTTTCCCACCATTACTGAAAGGCAGGTTCCCCTATTTCTGTTTCTAAAGAGTGCTTCTAAAACAGCTATAATCCAGGCCTCTACAAGCTACACCAATCCTTAGCTGAATTTAGACAAGTTTCTCAAGGACAATATCCTTTAAAGAAATAAATACATAATTTAGAACTTCCAGAGTTCATGTTCCTTTTTCTCTGTGACCTAAAACAGATAAGGTCAGATCTTAGATCTTTAGATGACCCTCTTAAGTACATTGATGTCTTTAGAGGATGTATTCAGACTTATAAATGCTAATTTTAAACCAAGCTTTGACTTCTAGTAAAAGGCAGCATTACAAACTGCTATTACATTTTGAGATAAATATCATAATCTTATAAAGAGCCAAGAGATTGACAACCAGTGAAACTATCGGTTTCCACTGGAGTCCAAGCAGTCATATCCCTGCTGGCCTAATAGCCAGGCAGGAAACTAGAAAGACATTTTATTTCAAGTGTGTATTTTTGAAGGTCTGAAAACTAGAACCAAGTCTTCTAGTTATTTTAAAGTTTAGCTATTTATCAACAGAAAGGTGAAGCCTTGATAGAGAAACTGGTAAAGCGTATTTTCCTGGATCCTAATTTAATAGAGGGATAGACTGTTCTTACAGTTAACTGCATCACTCATCCAGCTCCAGGTATTAGAAAAGAGCTACAAAAGATCACTTTTGCTCCAGACAACTCAGTTAATACTATAGTAAAAACTTCTTTAGTGTCCTATAATCAGGACTGGGAGAAAACCATGGAGAAAAGACAGAGATCAAAAATGGCTGCCATTATTGTGTCCTCAAAACAGACTCTAGGTCTGACACTCTATGCTCCAAGAAGAGCTCAATGACAGTGAGGCTCATCTGCTACTGCTGTCAGAAGCCAGGCCAGCATGAGAGGGACTGCCTTAAGAGGCCCACAAGACATGCCCTGACTGACAAAGCAGCCTCTAGAAGTGGGACTGCACTCTGACGTTCAGGGCTCAGAGTTCAGACCCAGCTTCCCAGGTGGTCCATTAGGGACTAGAGAGCACTGGGCCTTTCTCTTCCCTATGGCTGGACTGTTATCTCTATCTGTCATCTCCACAGAGGAACCCTGAGTAATTGTGACTAAAGGAAAGCCCGACCGATTGCAGGACACTGGCACAGGTCTCCTTGGCTTTCTCCAACCCAGACCTTCCTTCCAGTCATCATATCTCAATAGAAACAGACCTTAGAAGACATTGTGCTTTAGCTCTGAGATATTGCAATATATATTCAGGTTGTTTACTAACAAAAATGATTCTCAGACTGATTTTTTATAAATGTGATTGTTATAACCCAAAAATCAAAAACTGGACTCAACTTAAAAGAGCTTTATTTAGCTGAGCTCAGCGGTGGCACCCACTCTCGTCTTCACATAGGTGCACACCGAGGTGGTGAGAGACAAGGGTTTTTAAAGCTGAAAATCACAAAGTGAGTGGTCTTGTAATCTGGGCATAAGAGAAGTTCAGCAGGGGGTCAGGAATCAATCAAGGCAATCTTAAGAACAAAGGGTTACATTTTTGTACAGGTAGGTACAATTTTAGAATAAACAATTAGAACTTGTATTAATCACAGTTTGGACATACTGTGTGGCTTGGCGATTTAATAATGAATAGTTATCATGGAAACTTATTGAGCTACATAACAACACAATGGAGGCTGGATGCAAAATGGAGTTACATATTTAATGATTAATCATTGTGGTGGAAACTTACTGAGTCATATGACAACGTGGTGCCTGGATACAAAATGGAGTTACATAGGTTATAATACATATTGCTCATGTATAAGTCTTAAAAAGGTATTTTACTGGTTAAAACAGATCCCCAAGGACAGATAAAATCCTTTCACTGTAAAAGGACTCTAAAGAAACTGACTACATAGTGTCCAATAGCTTTGGGCCTATAGATAGAGCCAGGTCTTGTATCTGTGACATAAAACTCAGCCTTAGTGTCAAAAGGAAAAAACCCTTCACCAGTGCCCCTTGCTTATAATGGGAACCATATCCAAAATGCTGAATGGAAGAGCCGGCCAAATAGCTCAGTGAATTAAAGCATTTGCAAGCAGACACAGGAGCCAAGGGTTCAATCCCTGGGCCTTCCGGGTTAGCCCCATCCCCAGGGCGCACTGAGACTGCAATTGAGACTGGGCGTGGTGGCGTGCACCTATAATTCCAGCTCTTGTGAGGCTGCAAGCAGGTGGACCACTCCAAGTCTGATCTAGTAGTGAGACCCTGAATACCCTGTACAGTCATCTCTAAAAATATATAAGTATATGTATGTATATATATATACATACATACTGAATGGAACATTGGTTTAATATGATTGAATGCTATATATTTCATGAGAAGTGTATAAATTCATCTGGTTCATTTCTAATGTAACTCAGGTATTTCATGTTTGAAGTTAATGCAGGTGTAACCTCTCTTAACTAAAGCTAGAGGGACTTATAGTAAACTATTGGACTCTATAAAGGGATCTAAAGCCAGTGGGTTTCAATTGCTATTCCTTTAAAAAGGTTTCTAACCTACCTGTTAGTTCGAATGCTCATGCTTTGATTATACATGCATGAAATATCTCATTTCTCAGAAAATTTATTTCTTAGAAGATACCAAAGTAATTCAGGTATAAAACATAAGGTACACAAACAGCCACACTCTATTTAATGATAAGAGACATACGGTATAATAATGTCTGTAAGTATAATATCATGTATGCACATTATAGAATACCAAAACATTATGAAAACAGTTTGCAATGCATTAATTTATCAAATCCATCTTGTCAAGATATCTTAAAAATGTCTCATTGATATTTGTACTTCAATAAAACAAAAATAAAAAAAAAGAAGATACCAAACCCCAGGTAATCATACAAGTAAAACCTATAGCAAATATGCTTGATTGCTTTTAGATTCCTGGTTCTCCCAGATTTTGTCTATAGAGACATAGTAAGGTCTTAACTAACCACCCTATACAGCTCAGGTAAGCTGAGTCTTCTCGGGGTTTCCTGCCTCATCACAAGGGAAGCTATCTTCACATTTCTTGGGCTCCATTGATTGCCCTCAAACATGCTGTCTCTATCAGTCTAATCTCATGTCAGGAAATCTACTACAGGGGAAGTTGCCTTCACATTTCTTGAGCAGGGCTGTCTTCAGGAGGCCTTAAAACCAAAAGTTATATCTTACTCAGTGGGCCCCAGGTATCTCACATAGGCTGAAAAAGTTAGAAGGGTTTTCAGAAATGAATTTTCCTGAGATGAGGTATTTAATAATAGAAAGGATACAAAATGGAATTATAGACAAAAAATGAGGATGGTGATATCAGCAGCCTATGAAGGCCTGTCAGGAAATGAGGAAAAGGTGATTTCTCTGGATCCAGAGAGAGAGAGAAGGGACATTTCAAGCAAAAATTTCCAAAGCTGCTAGAGAAGAAAAAAAGAAAGTGTTCATCGTGGAGTCAGAGGAGGTTTCAGATTGAGGTGGTCATGGGTCTTCCCCTCTCAGCCTGAGAGAATTCATGTTAACTGCCAATATAAGGAGAAAGCCTGTTAAACTAGATGTAGATGTGTCATTATTTATGCAGCCAGTGACTCCACTTGCCAACTGGAGAGTATTTTTTTTTCTAAGTCCTGTAGTTCATGTACAACCAGTAATAATAAGAGTTGGCCAGTTTATTTGAGAGAATACCCAATGGCCATGGAAAATTAAAAAAAAAAAAAAAAAAAAAAAAAAGGATTAAACCCCATGTCCAAGAGAGCTCTATTTGTCTGGGGAGATAGTTCAGTAGAAAAAGTGCTTGCCTGGCAAGCACAAGGTCCTGAGTTCAAGCCCTAGTACTGAAAAAGAGAGAGAGAGAGAGAGAGAGATCTCTGCTAATGGACCCACAAAAAGTTCTAACTAGTCTTTTTATAATTATAAACTTTAAAATTTTATTACATTCCAGATCTTTCTAAAGTTTCAATGGCTGTTTAAAATATTAGATATCAAATCAATGGTATATAAGGTGCCAAGGTTCCCTGGACTCTACCTGTCATTTTATGGGAAGTTATTAATGTCTACTTGATATAAATCTTTGACTATATTTATAATTATCCTGTTGCTGTGATTATTTTACCCATGTGTATTTAATTGTTTGGCTTTCTATCCTCCAGACTCAAACCTATATGTCCACTCAAAATAAAAGTGCCTGGTGCCTATTGAGGGCCTTTAGATAGAGCCTCTGGAGAGTATCTCTGATTGCCGATCAACAACTACAACCCCTTTCAGCTTGAAGAAGCCAGGGTGGTGATCGCCCATGGTTCCCTCATGGCAGTTCAGGTTACTTCTTCAGAGGGGAGAATGTTGTAGGCAGCTGAATTAGACAGAAATATTATAGGCAGGCAGACAGGGCCAGGCCCTCAAGGAAACAAGATGGAAGACAAGGTGACTTTGCAACTAGGGAGACAGACACCCCCCATAGGCCAGATTTTAAGACAAAAGAGGAAACAAATACAGCTACATACTTCCCTAGGCATGGGCATCAGGGATTGATATTCTAAATAGGTATCAATCACCTTGAAAAAGCTCAAAATGAGTCAGTAACCTATCCCTCAATAGGAAGAGACCTTTTCTTGTATTCACACCCACTTGCTACATGATTCACTTCCCCATTTGATACTGGATTTAATCAATATTATCTGAGCAACGGTGCTTGTAATCTCATTGGTTAACCATAGTTTTGTCCCACCTAAGTGAGTTCCCATGTTCTCCACCACCTTAGACCTGCCTCACCTCATGGTGTTCTTCTATAAAAACCCCTAGAAGAGACAGCTTTCTGGGGACAACCCACTCAGGGCCCCCTTCTGTTCCTCTCTTGGATAGGAGCTTTCTTTCCCCCAACAAATATATTCTGCTCATAACCAAAAAAAAATAGATAAATAAAATTAAAAGGTGACAATGCCACATAGACCTGGGAGAATTCAGCGAATATAACTATATTAATGAAAGCAATACTAGATAAAGACTACAAGGAAATGGCTAATATCAACCACTACAGGCTGAAGCTAAGATCACTCACTGCAAAGAAACTGGATGAATAAATGAACAACTTGACAGACATTTTGCATCTTCCTAGAGAAGTCAAATCTGGTTGGCATGCATTTGCCATCACAGAAAGACAGCCAAGAACAAATTTGCCCAAGATCATTGCATAAGATGTAAATGTGGCACCAAAATAAATATTGTTAAATAGTACCATTTTCATTCTATTACTGCACAGTTCAGAGGCATTCAAACCTTGTAAAATGTTCTCCTACTTTTGCCAGTTCCTATAGGATCATTTTATCTGTGTTTCTACGTCTAAGTTCTTGTAATTACGTTATGTGGCATATATCATTTCTTTTAGTTACTTCCAACTTTTAAAATTAACAGTCTCTGAAGTGAGTCATGGAAATTTTGTAGTGTCTGCTGAAGGAGCATTTTGGTTAATAAGCTCTGAAACTATTTGATAGCACTAATAATGCTGTCGATGACTGTGCAAAAATTGCTAAAAATGTTTGCAAAAGGGATACCAGTGGTGATAATCCTGACTCCTGTTGTAAGGCAGCTGGCACTCAGCCTTCCAATATCTTGTCTTTACAGTGAAACTTCTGGCTAGCACACAGTGCCCCACCTTCCCTTCCTGTCTTTCTCCCTTCATTTCTTCCTTCTTCCCTCTCTCCTTTCCTTCTTTCCTTCCGTCTTCTCCATTGACTTTTTCCTTGCTTTTCCCCATCATTCCTTCTTTCCTTCTTTATCTATCCTTACTTAGTTTCTTTATCCATTTGAATGTTTATTTCTACAAGTACATGAACAAATTGTTAGGGAATAGACTCAGAAAGAGTTTTCAACACAAATTAATTCCTCTTTCATCAAAACATGTTGTCTCTGCTTGGATCGTTTAGGTGAATTTTAGCACTTTCTCTTCAAATGTTCAAACATTACATTTGCAGTGAAACAGGTTATTCAAGCTGAAAAAATGGAGCACAGATAATTGAAACCAGAACTGGGGAGGAGGAACTCAGAGTCAAATGCCAAGAGGTGAAAATCACATGTTCTTTACCAACGATTGCACATAAAAATGGGGAGAGACATGACTGATAAAAATGAAAGTTGAGAAATCTGATGGCAATGGTGGCTGTGAGGGAACCCAGCAGAGACACCAGGTGTCTTGACAATGACCAGAAGTGGGTGTGTAACACTGCAAGTCACAGTTGCTACAAAAGGCCACATGCCAGCACTGAAGAAAAGCTTAACATTATAGAGGAAAAAGCCTCTTACCAATTATAAGAAACATCTAGGTGAATAATTTTACCATCAGCTCCTGTGCAGTAATAAATTTATGTGATTTAACTAAATCTTTAATTGAACCAGAGCCTGACTAAAAAGAAGAGAAGGAGAGGATATAAGAACTGAGCAGAGTTATTATTGGAACATTACAGAGAAAATATTTTGATAGCAAGGGATTTGCAGAACAAGCTGGTTTTCAGATGACATATCCCTATAAAATTATTTTATAGCCCATCACTTCAGACAGGATGGAAGAAATAATGCTTTTGCTTAGTATATTTCTTAATCAGTCATTATCCTCAATCTTTTATGGAATATTTCATAAAAATGATATTTCCAAAGGAAACTATAAATAATGAGCATGAAGAATGATGTTTTGGCCTCTCTGTAGTTGATCCTCTTGAACAGGTATCAGTCACTGAGATAAAAAGCAGAAAATTGTTCTGTTCACTGGAGCTTTCCAAAAAACTCCACAATTTGTGATCCAATGCCATTATTAATGATCTATATGGCAAGATCAATGTAAGATCCAAGAACTCTCAAGGAGATATTTATAAAACCAGAACACTGCTAAAAAGAAGGATTTGAGGAATCTAAGTACATTTGAACTTAGAGCAGTATAAATTCCTAATTCTAGAGAGTAAATTTTAAGTTAAACAATATAAAAATTATGCAAAGAACTAAGTCCTCAAAAACATAAACATTGTAATGCATTTACCTTTGCTAATACATTGTAACCAAAATATGAACTATTTCATTCTTTAATGTTGTGTTCTTTTTTTACCATTTACTTGCATGTAAATAGCTTGATAAATTTTCTATTTTCCTGTTTATGAGCAATTAGTGCATTAATTTATGTCAGAGGACACATGTCTGCACCCAATTTTCATTTTAAATTTATTAATTGCTCCATTTTTGTTTCTTCTTTTCTGGTACAGGGAATTGAACTAAGCACTGTGCCAATGAGTTATATATAAAGCCCTTAATTCTCCCTTTAAAGCAGTCTGTCTAGGGCTAGCCAAATAGCTCAGCAGATTAAAGTCCCTGCTTAGACAGACACAGGGGCCAGAAATTCAATTCACTGGTCTGCCACAACAGCCCCTCCCTTGGGCCATCTGAGATGGAGATTGAGACTGGGCGTGATGATGCTCTCCAGCACTCGGGAGACTGTAAAAAGGAGGATCCCTACAAGTCCCATAGACACAGTGAGACTCTGTGCACCTTGTACACCCTGTCCTAAATACCAAAAAGTAAAATAAAATGAATAGTCTGTCTTAGAGACAAAGAAGCATAGGTTAGTGCAGAAAATTTATTTCTTGGTATTTCTTTAGTGTTTCTGTATCCTTACTTTAGGAAAATCTTATTGGACCTCATTTTGTTTTTTGTTTGAGGTTTCTTTTGTTTTAGACTGGTCTCATTATGTCCTTGTAACTGACCCTGAATTCACTGTGCAGCCCAGGCTGGCCTTGAACTCAGGTCAATCCTCCTGCCTCAGCCTCCTGCGTGCTGGGATTACAGATGTGCACCATCTGTTGAGTTTTGAAGTGTTATATTTATCCAAATAGCATACCTACAATGCCTGTTTTGGGACAGATGATGTATTTTGCTTATTTATTTATTTGTTATTTCATGATCATCATCCTAATAAATGATACCATCATTTTTGGTGAGGAAAACTCTTTCTGAATCCAGTAAATAAACTTGGATTTATTTTCTGCCATTGGTATTTATCACCTCCTCTTACATGAGCCCATCAAATTCAGATATCCAGGTGGTGGAATTTATCTTACTGCATAGCCTGAGAGCTGTGGTGGTGCTACGACTTTGACCTTTCCTTGCATTTCTGTGTCGTTTCACTTTTCATCATCTTCCTTGCCCCACAGAGCTGACCTGAACACAGAACACTGTTTGAAGTCACTTGGAAATTTGCACTCTGATGAAGCCTGAAGGACTGCAATGTAAGAAACACGACCACACTTTCAAATCTGCTGAAAATGCAATGAGCTTCACTAATGTTGTGCCTCAAGGCATATTTATGTATGTACATCTATGGATCTGCAATAAAAACAGAGCAAAGCAAATTTTTATATTTTACACAAGCCGTATGTTTAGGTAGCCCTACCTGTTACATTTAAGCAAAATTATCTCACATATAGAAAATAGATGAAATAAATTAATGAATAAATGTCTTCATAAGATCAAATAAAAAGCCCTTACTTGTACCATAGTACTTAATCCAGCAAATTCACTATTAAATTACTTTATATGCACTTTAAAAATTAATTTGGAAGCAAAAGCAGAGGTAATAGAATCCTGATAGGTTTAAAATAAAGTAAAAAGTAGTTTGCATTTTTCTGTTTAAGAATTTCCTAGTGTGCCATAAGTGAGCAGCCTGGCACTGTGCACTCGGAGATTTAGGGTGTAAAGCACACATCTGCCTCATCCAGGGAAAGCCTGTGGGGGCAGCAGAAGGGAGCCTGCAGGGCCCTGGCTGTGTGCTCTCCTTGAGCCTTGCTTTATTCTTTCCAGTCTCTTTGTGCACAACCTGGATCCAGATTTTCCACACTTTGAGTACTTCTAACACTATAAATCTAATCTTCATTCTTCTCAACACTGTAGAATAAGGCCACAAGATACCCATAGAAACATTATCACTATGGGTCTTCACCTGTAGGCCAAAACTCACTCACATTTCTTCTCATAGAAAGTCTTCTGTAGATTATTGAACTACTGAATTTTAATGGTGTCTCTGCCTCTGTGTCTGTCTCTCTCATTCTCTCTCTCTCTCTCTCTCTCTCTCTCTCTCTCTCTCTCTCTCTCTCTCTCTCTCTCTCTCTCTCTCTCTCTCTCTCTCTCTCTCTCTCTCTCTC
>PVKA01006182.1:0-24674 GCA_004027165.1 Ctenomys sociabilis | reverse complement strand
CATTTTTAAATAGCTATATCCTCAGCCACTGATCTACACCCTTAGTTTTCCCCCTATTTTGATTGAGATAAGGTCTTGCTAAGTTGCCAAGATGGCTTCAATTTGCCACCCTCTGCCCTAGCCACCAGTTCTAGGATTATAGGTATGCACAACCCTGTCAACTTTAACTCTTATTTTCTCAGTACTCAGCCTTTAAGATCTTATTTACTATATACAATTACTACACTTGTGATATTAAAATAATTTTATAGTATACTCTCATTTTCAAATATTAACTTCATTTGGTTTCCCATGTTACTCAGAATAGAAAATATGTTTTCTTTTATCCATTGTTATTTAGGGTCTTTATAAAGTTGACTACATGTTTTGGATCTGAAGGACATTTTTCACATTATTATTCAGGTAAACCTGGAAGATTGAATAAATGTTTATCTTAGATATGATATTAAGTGTAATACTAACTGAAATTTGCTTAGAAATGCTATCATCCTAGTAGTTAGAAAGTATCACATTTTTTCCAGGTATTGAATTCACAGAGCTGAAGCCAAGAATAACTACTGCTGCTGCATCCTGTATAGCTCTGGATGTTCCTGGGAAAAAACAAGTGTGTGGAGAAGTAAGGATAAAGGTAAGAGACAAAAGCTGAGGTCAGGTGGAGCCTGTCTCTCTGGATGGGAGATAACAAATTGGTTAACCATCATGGGGTATTCATTTGTACATTTGATAAAGTTAGTAGAATAATATACAGCCTGGTGGCTGGAGTTGTCTCAGGCAAAGTGTTTCTCAAGACTGAAGCAGCTCAATGGCTTCAGGTGATCTTCTCCCAAGGGCCTTGCTTCCCCCTCGTACATGTGACCAAAGCCACTCCCTATAGACTATGTTTTTTGTTGCTGTCTTGGGTTTTGTTTGTTTTGGTGTGGATGGCAAAATTTGACTTAAGCCGTTAATGTGAAAGTGAAGAGACTCAGGTGCCAGGGATTCAATCCCCGGGCCTGCCATCCTACCCTACCCCAGGAGTGCACTGAGGTGGCAGTTGACCCTGGGTGTGGTGGCGCATGCCTATAATCCCAGCTCTTGGGAGGCTGTAAACAGGAGGATCCTAGGAGTCCGATCTAGTAGTGAGACAATGAAAAAGCTATAGACACTTCCCTAAAAAAAAGAGAGAGAAAGGTTCACATATTGAATGACCTGAAGACACTGTACTGATATTTCTAGTACATTTATCTCCTCCTCTGTTCAAAATCATCCAATGGTGCCAGATTATATGAGATAAAGTATTGGCTTAAAAACCAGATTGATGTACTGGTTTCTTCAAGAAGCTTCAGAGATTGTGAGATGCTTCTTTAATATATAACCCTAAAACACATACAAACTGAAACTGATATTATAGTATTGTAAACAACATTATGATTATCTGTTATCTTGTCCATGTTATATATCAAATTACAAATTCTAAGCATTCAAGACAATGTTGTAAACACACATCAGCCTTGATGAGCATGTATTTAACTTCCACCATACGTATCCCAAAACAAAGTAACTAAAGAGTACTAAAATGAGCATTGCTTGCAGGGATAGTATCCCAGTTCTGCGCATGATTTGTCCTGCTTTGTGAGGCAAGGATAAAGATGATTTTGAATGAATGAGCTATGGCTCCACCATGAAGAAAAGCAGTTTACTCTCACAAGCAGCAAGCAATCTGGTAACATCAGCCAGTTATTCTACTTCTGTAAGCCATGTAAACACGGCTGTTTGCTATATTCATAATTCTTTAAAGTAAAATTTCTATTTGAAATTTGGTAGTATGATTTGATAAAATAACTATCCTTTGCACCTTCCTTCTTACTCTTCTAATTATTCTATGAGCAAATGTCAGACTTTATCAGTACTTTTATAATACTTAGATTGGGATATTTGTCTATATTTTTAATTCTTTAAAGTAAAATTTCTATTTGAACTAAATGCACATATAACTTCAGAAAATAACTTCATACTGTAGGAGAAGGATTACTCAAATATTTTTGAAGTTTATGATTTAATCCTGGGCTGCATAATTCAGAGAGGGGCCACATATACAACAGTAGTTTCCTAGGAGCATATTAACTAGTGATTTTGTTACTCTTTTCATATTTGTTAGCAATCCTGTATGATAATTTTTTGTGTGTATGTTTTCGAGAAGGGTCTACAGGGTGTTCAGGGTCTCACTACGAGATTGGACTCATATGATCCATCTGTTTACAGCCGCCCAAAAGCTGGGATTACTGGTGTGCACCACCACACCCAGTCTCAATTGCCATCTCAGCGCACCCCAGGCTGGACGGCAGGCTGAGGGATCGAACCCCCAGCCGCTGTACCTGCTTGCAGGTGCTTTAATCCACTGAGCTATTTGACTGGTCTTCTATGGTAATCTTGCAGCCACATATTATTTTATGATTCGTTTCGCAAATATTTCCTAGTTGTAGAACAATGCATGACTATATATAGATATATAGATATAGATATATTTAAATACATGAGCTAGATATCTTTTCACATCAATAACAACTTATTAAGAACATTTCAAACATACATGTCAGAAACTCAAATTAAGTATGTTTTCCACACCTCTAGGAAAAAGGGGTGGAGAGGAATGGAAATGACTTGAGAGTTTTCAATTGAGCAATAATTTAGGCACAAATCACTTTTTTCCTGTCTGGTGCACTTCTTTACCATCACAAGCTATAAGATCCTAACAATATATTTTCAGAGTCAAAACAATTGCAAAATGTAGAAATAAAATGAATGCATATTTCCTTTATAAACATTTGAGTATCCATTTTTCCATGGGCTCCTCTGAGCTATTCACACCTATGAAAATGATACACTGAGATATCAGTGAACTACATTTGAAAATTCAATTACAATACTTTTAAAAGTACACTTTAACATGATCTTTTAGGCTATCCTAAAAGAGATATTTTTCTTAAAGTCTAGAATATATTTTTGTTAGGAAAGCTTACGAAATATATAACTAAGCAATACTTTCTAGTATTGCCTCTGGTGTTTTGTAGAACATGGACTTTCAAAATATTTGGATCATGACAAAATCAAGGCATATAATATATTCCTTCTGTATAAATATGTTATTGTTCAAAGATTCAGCGGCCTCATTGTATATCATTAATACAAGGAAATAAATTAGTCCCAAAATGCAACATGGTCACTCTCACTCATTTTCTGCTATCAATTTTCTCTGAAATGTAGTGATTTCATTCTTTTGTGAGGACTCAGGAACTGGAGGACTCAGGAGGACTCAGGAACTGGAGAATCTTTTCACAAACACATCAAAGTCACCAACTCTTTCCAGACTCTTTGATCAGCTTTCTGTCATGGGATCAGACATCTGAGAGCCACAGCTTCATGTCAAAGGGAAGGATTTATTTTGGTTTGCTGGTTGAAAGAGTCTGAACTATGGTCAGCTTTCTCCAAGTCAGAAACATTATGGCAGAAAGTGTGTGAGGACAGCTGCTTAACCCAGAGAGGTAGACAGCATAAAGACCCAAGAAGAAGGCCCGGGGACCACACACAGTTCCTGCCCCATGACCTACTTCTTCCAACTGAGATCCAGCTCCTAATAGGCCTTTCACCATGAAATCATCAGTGGGTCAGCCCATTGGGACTTTTCAAAATGATAAATCAACTGGACTGAAGTAAGACATGATTAGCTGATTACTAATGGGAAGATCTGGCTGTGTTGGGGATGCTTCCAAGGAAGATTGGTATGCAGGCCCATAAACTGAGGCAAGGACAGCACACATCAATTGTAGAAGGCACCATCCAGTAGCTTGTAGCTTTTTGGAACAAAAGAGAAAGAAGGACGATGTTGGCACACATTCCCATTCTACTTAAACAGAGACTATCTGCTACTACTGTCCCCTGTGGACATCAGACATTGGTTTCTTTAGTCTTTCAGAGCAGAGCAATATCAGCGATGGTCCAGGGAGCCTCTGGGCCTTTGCCCTCAGACTTGTGCTGTACCCTTGATCCCTTTTGTCCTGTGGTTTCTAGTTTTTTGGGTGGAGCAGCTACCGGACCCACCAATTCCCCATTGTGCAAATGCCACTGTAGACCATTCTATCTCTGTGTTAAGCCTACTTAATAAGGAGGAGTCATATGATTCTACCTATCTATTTTTATAATCCCAAAAATATGGGATTTATTGTTTTTCTTTGTTTCCACACTTAATGTCTAGTCATATTAATCACTCTCTGATTTGGATTGTCTAAGCACATGCTGTTTCCTATCCCAATATCTCATGTCCAGCCTTGTCTTCTCAAACTGACTCTTCATTGTACAGCAAATGTAAGCATTTTAAAATGCAAAATGGAACATGTTATGACACTATGTGAAACCTATCAAAGACTAAGCACAATTTCCAAAATAAGATTAAACATTGTACTGTGATTTATAGACTTGCTGAAAACTTTGCTTTTAAGACCTTTCCACAAGTAGTATAACGCTAGTACATAGCAAACAGAGCACAGTATACACACCTGAGTGGATTCCTACTCCATTCACAACTTTTTAGGGTTTTTTACGTGAAGCTAGTTTTTTTTTTTAATTTTATTGAAGAACTAATAGCTATGAGATAGCTTCAAATTAAATTAGCAGGACACATTCAATAACAAATACATTGCATATTGTTTTCACAGTGTTTTTTCATTATACAAGGCACATTCTTGATATTCTACTCACAAATACCATTAGAGCAGATGTCTCTAATCAATGAATTAAGAGAATGTAGCTAGATACTTATCTTATTTTTTAAAGCTGAATTATAGTATAGTTTCAATAATTAATATTTTCTGCCTTGCTATCTTCCTAGTGGTTGTCCATAGTATAGGAAGCTGACAGAAAAATCCTGTCCAAACACTATTAGTGCAATCTTGCTTCTCATAGAATGATACAGAAATACTGCATATTTATCCTAACTGTACTGTTTATAAAAACACAGAATGGTTTGTGTTTGTATAAACAGTATCCCCCTTTTTTTTAGTCCTGTCAAAGAAGGACAATCCATTGTCATTTAATTATTATAGGTGCCTGAACTCAATGAAACAATCAAACACAATCCAGTAGTACACAATAATAGTGGGTTATCCAAAGAAGTTGTTGACTAGATCCATTTATAGCTCCGCTCATTATTATGGCTTTATTTTATATACCTCATCGTTATACTTTTCTGCTGGATGGTTAAGACTGAAATATAGCAAGACTTACATAAAAAGTGGCTTTTGTATCTGATGAGGTCAGTCAAGTTCCCTCAGGGTTTATCCTGTAGCCCCATACCTCACTCTGTAGATCCTTTGTCAGCGTCATGTGGAAGAGTCATGGCCATTGCTTGACCCATTTGCTCTCTGTGAGAACATGAGTGTTTTCTCTTCATGTGACTCTCCTTAGGCAGACTGTAGATCATCTATCACATTCCTCTGTGGCTCCATAATATCCTTGATGAGAAAAGTTGGGGCACAACTGAATTCCATGATGTTACAGTACAGGTTCCCCTATGTCCCAAGTCTCCACTGACCTTGAAAGGCTATAGGTAAAATGCTGGCTGATCTTGCAGCCCTTCCCTTTCTCCAATTTTTGATCTGTGAATTAGGTTTCTAATTATCCAGAAGAGAAGTTGATTAGTACCCTGTAACATATGCATTTCAATTTACCCTAACTATCTGACTAAATTCTTTTTAGTAGTTGTTATATATTTCTATTTGTATTTCTTCTTTTAATTTTTTTATACTAAGAAGACTATACAACATTTGGACATGTGTGTCTGGTTTATATCATCTATATGTATACATTCAAGTGGCATCCACTTCAATATAAATGCTTCAAGTTTATCATTCTTTATAGCCAAGTAATATTCCATTATATAGAAATACCACAATTTTTTCAACCATTCGAATTTGACAGGAATATTCATTGTTTCCAAGATTTGGCTATCACAAATTGTCCTGCTGTTATGTTCATTTAAGTTTGCAAATACTTTCTTTCCATTGTGTGAACTATTATTAACCTCATTCTATATTCCTTTTGGAAATATTTTTCTAAAATTCACTGTGTATATCCTATATTATTCACACTTTGATATTGGTCTACAATTTTTAATTTACTATATAATTACTATTGATTTTCAATTGAGTTAATGAGTTAAAAAACCATTGTCCTGCTATAAACATGGGTACACATATATCACTATGACATGATGTTTTCAGTTCCTCTGGGAAAATTCTCAGTAGGGGAATAGCCATCTTGAATTGGATTTTCAGTCCTACTTTTATGAGGAATCTCCACACTGATCTCCACAATGGTTGCACCAGTCTACATTCCCACCAGCAGTGGAGAAGTGTTCCCTTTTCCCTACATCCTCTCGAACATTCGTTTTTGGATGATTTCTTTATGATATTTCTTTATGATATTTCTCTATGCTTTCTGGAGTGAGATCATATTTCAGTGTTGTTTTTATTTGCATTTCACTGATGGCTAGTGATGTGCAGCATTTTTTCATATATTTATTCGCTTCTTTAATTTAGTCCTCTGAGAAGTGTGTATTCATCTCAGATGCCCATTTCTGAATTGGGTCTTTAAATTTGAGGGCCCTAGTATATCTTAGTTCTTTATATATTCTAGATAGCAGACCTTTGTCTGAGTGCTTATTAGTTGGGATTTTTTTTCTAAACTTGTGGGTTGTCTTTTCACTCTGTTGACAATTTCTGTTGATGTTCAGAAAATTCTCAAGAAGAATTGATCGCATTTGTTGATTCTTTCAAGTGTTTCCCATACAAATAATTGTTCATGAACTCTTTGCCTACCACAATGTCTTCAACAGTTCCTTTTACTTTCTCTTCCAGGAGATTGTTTATGTTTTAATGTTTAGATCTTTAATCCATTTTGACTTTAGCTTAGTGCATGGTGTTAGAGCTGGGTCAAGATTTAGTTTTTGGCATGTAGAAAGCTGGTTTTTCTAGCACCATTTGTTAGAGAGGCTATCTTTCTTCCAGCAAGCATATTTGGCCCCTTTGTCGAAGATCAGGTGGCTGGGTGTGTTCGAAGAGGCCTCTGTGTCTTCTAATCTATTCTATTGATCCTCGGGTCTGTTTTATTGCCAATACAATGTTGATTTTATCACAGTGGCTTTGTAGTATAGTTTCAAGTCAGGAATTGTGAATCCTCCTGCCTTGTCCTTGTTGGCCAGGATTGCCTTTGCTATCCTAAGCCTTTTGTCGTTCCAAATAAATTTTAGGAGTGATTTCTCCTAGGTCTGGGAGGTGTGTTGGTGGCAGTTTGATAGGAATTGTTATAAAACTGTATAACAATTTTGGGAGTATGATCATATTCAGAACATCGACTCTTCCTATTCAGAAGCAGGGAATATCTTTCCATTTTCTGAAATCCTCTATAATCTCTTTTCTTAGGGCATGATAATTTTCCATGAAAAGATTTTTTACTTCTTTGGTTAAGTGTATTCCTAGGTATTTCATTTTCCTTGGTACTATTGTAAAAGGTATTGTTACTACAGTTTCCCTCTCAGTGTGTTTGTTGTCTGTATAGAGAAATGCTACTGACATTTGATTTTTTGACTTTGCTACGCTACTGAATTTGTGTATCAATTCTAGTAGCTTTTTGGTGGAATTTTTGGGTCTTCCAAGGAAAGTATTATGTCAGCTGCAAATAGTGATAACTTAACTTCTTCTTTACCTATTCTTATTCTTTTATTTCTCCCTCTTGTCCAATGGCTATAGCTAATGATTTCAAAACTATATTTAATTAGGAGGGTTGATAGAGAACATCCTTGTCTTGTACCTGATTTAAGAGTAAAAGATTTCAATTTTCCCCCATTCAGACTTATATTAGCCATTGGGTTGTCATAGATGGCTTTTATCAAATTGAGGTACAGGCCATCTATTCCAATTTTCTGTAGGGTTTTGAATACGAAGAGTGTTGGACTTTGTCAAAAGCTTTCTCTGCATCAATTGAGATAACCATGTGGTTTTTAGATTTCAGTCTATTAATATAGTGTATTACATTTATAGATTTTCGAATATTGAACCATCCTTGCATCCCTGGAATGAATTCTACCTGGTCATGGTGTATGATCTTCTTGATTTGCTGTATTCTGTCTGCTAGGATTTTAATGAGGATTTTTGCATCTATTTTCATGAGGGAGATTGGCCTGTAGTTCTCCTTTTTCAGTTGTGTCTTTCCCTGGTTTTCGAATCAGTATAATACTTGCCTCCAGAAATGATTTTGGGAGGACTGCTTCCTTTTCAATTTCACTGAAGAGTTTAAGGAGTGTAGGGATTATATCTTCTATAAATTTCTTGTAGAATTCAGCTGTGGAATCATCAGGACCAGGACTTTTTTTTGTCAGCAGGTTTTTAATTACATTTCGGATTTTGTTGGCTGTTATTGGCTTATTGAGAGTTGTTATGTCTTCTTGATTCAGTTTCGGTAATTTGTACCTTTCAAGGAATCTATCCATTTCTTCTGTGTGTTCTGTTCTATGAGCATAAAGATTCTCGAAGTAGCTATTGATAATCTTCTGAATTTCCACTGGGTCTGTGGTGATTTCACACTTTTCATTCCTTATTGATTTTATTTATATTTTTTCTTTCCTCTTTTTCATGAGGTTAGCTAGGGCCTTATCAAATTTATTTAGTCTTTCAAGGACCAGCTTTTTGATTTGTGGATTTTTGAACTGTTTTCTTCCTCTCAGTTCAATTAATTTCTGCTCTTATATTTATGATTTCTTCCCGTCTTTGGGCTCTGTGTTTGGTTTGTTTTTCCTTTTCTAGATGTTGGAGGTGTAACATTAGGTTGTTTATTTGTTCCCATTCTATTTTCCTAACATGTGAGTTCATAGCTATGAGTTTCCCTCTAAGAATTGCTTTCATCGCATCCCATAAATTCTGGTAAGTTGTGGTTGAATTTTTATTAAGTTGTAAATATTGTTGAATTTATTGTTTAATTTCATCTGTGACCTATTGATTGCTGAGTAGAGGTTTAATTTCCATGAATTTAGCTGGGTTTTTGGTTTCTTCAGTCATTTATTTCCAGTCTCATTGCACTGTGGTCAGATAATATGCATGGGATAATTTCTGTTTTCTTGCAGACACTTAAGCATGACCTATGGACAATATGTGGTCTGTTTTAGAAAATAATCCATGTGCAGCTAAAAATAAATGTATATTAAGCGGTGGTTGGGTGGAACACTCAGTATGTGTCCACCAGGTCCATTTGTTCTAAGCTCTGATTCAGTTCTGCTATTTCTTTGCTAATATTTTGTCTGGTTGATCTATCTTTTTGAGATAAGGGTGTGTTAAGATTGCCTGTTAAGATTGTGGTCTTGGATATTAGATTTTTCATGTCCGTTGAGATTTGTCTTACATAGTTGAGTGCTCCTGTGTTTGGTGCATAGATATTTATGAGTGTTACCTCTTCCTCTTGAATTTTTCCCCTAGCCAATATATAGTGGCCTTCTTTGTGTCATTTAATCATTCTGGGTTTGAAGTTGAGACTGTCTGAGAACAGAATTGCTACTCCTGCTTGTTTCTAAGGTGCTGGAACATGCGATATTGTTTTCCATCCTTTGACTTTAAGCCTATGAATGTCTTTTTGAGTTAAGTGTGTTTCTTGTACACAGCATATTTTTGGATTATGTTTCCTTATCCACTGTGCCAGTCTATTTCTCTTATTGGTGAACTGAGTTCATTTACATTGATTACTATAATTGAAATGTGTTGACTTATGATTGTCATGTTTTCCTGCTGTTGTTTACTCCTTTTTATCCTGTGTTTAACTGTGTGCGCTGTTTAGTGGGTTTCTTCTGTTCTCATTCATGGAGTTCTGGTCATTGTGGTCTCCCAATAGGACATCTTTCAGTAGGCTGTGTAGGGACAGCTTTGTCATCATGAAATTCTTTAGTTGTTCATTGCGTGGAAGTATTTCACTTCTCCATCAAACTTGAAAGAGAGTTTTGCATGGTATAGTAGTCTGGGGTAGAATTTGTTTTCATACAGGACTTGAAGAACTCTGCTCCATGCTCTCCTTGCCTTCATGGTTTGTGTAGAGAAGTTGGCTGTAACTCTGATGCGTTTTCCTTAGAATGTGATCTGCTTCTTTTCTCTAGCAGCTTTCAGTATATTATTCTTGTGTTGGATTTCTGGGATCCTAATTACTATATGTCTCGCTGTGTTTTTAGTTGGGTTGAAGATATTTGGTGTTCTGTGTGCCTCAGTTACCTGTATGTTGAATTGCATCTTCATATTTGGGAAGTTTTCTGCTATTACTTCTGCCCATATTCTTTTTATATCATTTGTATTGACTCCTTGATTCTCACTGATGCCAATTAATCTCACATTGTTCATCTTGGCATCATCTTGCAGGTGATGGATTATTTTTTCCTGCATCCTTACTGGTTTTAAGAGATCCTTTCTCACATTTAAGAGATCATTTCTCACACTAGCTACACCAGTGTCTTCAAGATCTAAGACTCTGTCTTCACTTTCACTCAAACGTTTTTGTAGACTCATGATTGAGATTTTAAGTTCTTCTATATCTCTTTCACTCTGCTTCTTGAGATGTACTTTTTCTCTGTATTGCTCATTCCATGAATATGTCATATTTCTGATCTCCTCTATTTCTTTTTTATCAATGTCTTCTTTAGAGGTAGCTATTAATTATTTTACTGCAGAGTTTTTTTCAAATGGGATTTCCTCTATGTATTTCCTGAATTGATTCTCTACTTCCAATGCTATGATATCAAAGAATTTTTTTTATTTCAGAAATTATTTCTGCTTTGAATTCCTCTTTACCTTTGTGCTGTTGTTTTTTTGCTTGTGATGCTGTTATTTCATATGTTTCAGCTGGAATAATGTTCTCTGCACTTGCTTTGGGTGGGCATTGGGTTTTACCCATACATTTCTGGATTTGATTCATTACTTCAGACGCTATGTATTCAAAAATCTCTTTTTTTATTTCAGGCATTAATTCTGATCTGAGTTCCTCTATACCTTTCTGTTGTTGTTTCTTTGCTTCCACCTCTGTTAATTAATTCATTTTAGCTGAGCTAGTCTCCTCTGCAATTATTGGTGGACTCACGGCCTGGGATTGCCTTGGTCCTTGTCTTTGTCATTTTGTATAGCACTGACCTCTGACCTTTGGTGTAAGGCTTTGGTCAAGTTATAACCTTAGCACGTTATGAGATTTGGGTGCCAAACTATTAAGTTTGAGATTATCTAGTTATGCCTGGCCTGGATCTATCTGTTGTGTTCAGTTCCTTTTTGCCAGCTCTTCTGGTACAATTGTGAGCTTGTGGTTCCACTCTGTTGTGTTCCTGGTCCAGGGAACAGTAGGGAGCACAGAAGCTCTCCTACACACTCAGTAGGCCACGCAAGGGTGATTTTGGTGGTGGGAGATTCGGAAAAATTCCCACTCGATAGGTTGGCTTGGGGGCAGGTGCTTCAGGGAGTTGCCATGCAAGTTGGACTAGGATGTCTCAGACCAACAGCTCACTTACTGTGGGGTCTTGGGGGTGGGAGCTCCAGGTGATGTAGAGCATGCGGAGGGGAAGGCAAAGACTCACACATGCTCACTGAAGTGGACTCACTTGTGGGTGCTGGAAGAATCAGAAAAATTCCCACTTGTTTGGCAGGCTTGAGGGCAGAGGCTCGGGGGACATGCCACACAAGTTGATGTGGGGTGTTTCAGACCAACTGCTCGCTTACTTGAAGTGAAGCTAGTTTTAGAAATGCCCTGACTTTAATCCCTGGTTCAAAAGGAAGAAAGAAAGAAAGAAAGAAAGAAAGAAAGAAAGAAAGAAAGAAAGAAAGAAAGAAAGAAAGAAAGAAAGAAGTGCTCTAAAGTGTGAGAACTCTTTGGCAATTAACACAAAGAAACAGAATAATCATCCAAAATTCTGCATTTGATTTTATATACAACATTTGGACAAGTTACATAAGCTGCCTAGATTTTAATTTCTACACCTATGTTGTGCTTTCCTTTTTATTTATTTTTTTTTATTTTATTGAAATACAAATGTCAATCAGACAGTTTCAAGACACCTTAACCATACAGATTCGATAAATTAATACATTGCAGACTGTTTTCATAACGTTTTGGTATTGTACAAGGTGCATACATGATATTATATTTACAGATATTATTTTAGCAGAAATCTTTTATCAGTGAATTAAGAGGATAGCTGCTTACTTATCTTATTTTTTATACCTGAATTATATCAAAAATTCAATAATTATTTTCCTAGTGGATGACCATAGTACTAGAAGCCGACATAATATCCAGTCCAACCACCATTAGTGCAGATCTTGCCTCTCATAGAATTATGTAGAAGCACAGAGTTATCTATCCCAACTGTACTGTCTATACACACACATCATGATTTTTTCTTTCTACAACCCTTCCTTTGTCTACACCTGTCAAAAGTGGGCACTCTGATGACATTCAACTTAGGTGCTTGAACTCGACACCACAATCCAACACAGTCCAGCATTCTACAACCATAGCAATTCACAATGCCCTTCATAGCTTGCTTTTCAGATGCTATCAATATATTGAACATATAGATGTATTGTCACCTAGTGGTTTTATTTCAATGAAGATTACTAAACATATTTTGTTTGTATAATAGAAAAAACAGGAGAAAAGGAAGACAATGATCAACTACTTCACTAATGTCAGGGTGGAATATTTATTTTAAAATGTTCTAACATAGAAAAATGGTACGAGTTGAGTATAATTATATTTGTATCATACATGATCTGTGAAAAGTACTAAACTTGTTTAGTGGTATATTTATATTTAAGTTTTATATTGCCTACAGTAATTAGTGTTATTCATTCCTATTTTATGTTATCATTAGTTTCACCTTATTTTTTGCATATTTTCAGGTAGCACTTATATCTTCCAGAATTAATGCAACCTCAAAATGACTAAGTAGAAATAAATAGAAACAAAATGAAGCTGAATATAATTATATGGTTTAAAAGAGAGCTGAGATAATTTAATTACTACAACAAGGAAAGAACTTCATCTGAGTTTTCAACTAAGCCATACAAGCAGGGGAGTATTTTAAGAAGATGACTGTACTCAGTGTTACTCTTCACCTGAGTCCTCCTCCTATGCCTGTGTCAACCCATCTGTTCTCTACCAATCTCTGTCCCGCTCTGCTACACATTAGGACCCCAAAACCAGCAGATAGTGTCACACGGGCTCCCTGACTAGCTTCTCATAGTTATAGCTAATCAATTAGCATCAATGAGGAAAGAAAGGAGAGAACTTGTGAAGGTCCCTCCTTACATTTGCTCTAGGTCGCTGATGGAAGCTGTGTCGTATCATAAATTGATGTCTCACAAAACGGCTCTTCATCCTTGGTTCCAACTCTCCTCATAGTGTCCTCTCTACTCTTTAATCCTTAGCGGATGATAGAATAACTTAGTCTGGTACTTGTCCTAATAAATCTCCACACCCCTTGTTTATTTTCCTAATGTGGCTATATTTTAATGAGCCCTGTCTTTCCCTTGCATTTATAACATCTGCATGCATTCTTTTATGAAAATTCTGTTTGATACAATACTTATAGGGAAACATTTTCAGAGCAAATAATCCATTAATAAGTTATGTATTTTATTATTCCAGCAGTTATGGCAAAGTGCAGATAATAATATATTATCTATTCAATTTAAAAGTATAAAATATAGTCCCACTATCTCATTTGGAAATTTACTCTGCAAAATTGAATTTCAAAATTAAATAGTGCATACACTATTAAATAATAGCTTACAAAAATGTCTGAAGAGTACATGATAGGATTGGAAATGATAAACAGAAAATTCTAGGCTTTTGAGAAAGTATTATCAAAGATGGCATGAATTAAATCAATATATTTGTGGAAAATTTTAAGCTAAATACACTTCCAAAGGGATTAAAAGTCTGCACAGAGAGAAGTGAAGAGATTAAAAATATGTAAGAAAAATCAATTGGAGAGAGTTTTTACCAGCTAATACAGAATTCGCAATGAAGTACACAGTGACAGTACTTCATAGGTGTGGTGGGTGGAGTGTTCCATTTTACATCAGATTCCACAGCTGAAGCAGGGTTGCACTCAAATACTCAGATACTCTCTTCTCAATTTTGTCAAAGGATAATTGATTTTATCACTTTCTTGGATTTACATTTTAGTACACCAAATTCTAAACATTTTAAGAGCAGGATTATGACTTGCTTAAAATGGACACATGAAATAATTGTATGTGTTTACTTTCTGTGACTACACCGAAGTTAAAAACAAGCAGAATTTCCACCTGACCATCAAACACCATGAGCTAAATCAAACACAAGTGATGGAAAGAGGAAAATCATATTTCTAATTCTCAACACACACAAAGGGTTATAACCAATAATAAAAGCTCTCCGTAGCAGGTGCAGGGGCCAGGGGTTGCATCCTGCGCCTGTTGTGCCAGCCCTGTCCCCAGGATGCACTGATATGGCAATTGAGATTGAGCGTGGTTGCACACGCTTGTAATCCCAGCTCTTGGAAGGCTATAAACAGGCGGATCACTACAAGTCCAATCTAGTAGTGAGGCCCTGAACACCCTGTAGACCCTTCCCTGAAATATAAAAAAAAATAAAAGCCCTTCAAATTTGGTAAGGCAGCAACTAATAGCTAATAGTAGATAGTCAATTCCAAACCTTGGAATTCAAGCGAATCAACATGTAAAATCCATGCTGTCGTCATTATATGTAAATTACAAATTAAGTTTAGCCTAAATATCACTTTCAAATATCAAAATGACAAATTACAGAAGGGAATTTTGTGTACTGTTGGATGGTGTTTATAAATGTTCCAGGGCCTACATATTCCTCAGTAAGCCCTAAGTTATTTCACTTTAGACGGCAGCCTACCAGTCTGTCTCCATGTGTGTGGTATGTATGAAAAATGTATAAACTTGCAGCTGTGTTTGCATTAGGCAAGTATTAAAAACAAACAATTTATCAAAGGAGGCTGGCACGTAAAGTTGTTTCTTTCACATGATAGAATATCACATATCTATAAAATAAAAAAATCTTTTTAGACATTATTATGGAAAGACTTCTGAGGCTTATTACAAATTAACAAAAGAAATATGGTGAACACTGTTATAACTTGCATAAAAACAGGGAAGAAAATTATTTCTCTTAGTGGGCCTACATAAAATATTATGGAAGGTTTAAATTCTTACTCTGTTTTGGCTTTAAAAGATGATTGTGGCTTTACATATTAAAAGTGATACATCATTTTTTCCATGAACTCTACTAGTAAGAATGGATTTAATCAATATGGACTTGTCTTTTTAGTATTGGGGACTGAACCCAGGGCCTTGTCCCTGAGACACATCCCCAGTCCTTTGTAATTTTGTTTATTTGGTACCAGGAATGGAACTCAGGATCTTGTGTTTGCCATACAGACATTTATACCACTGAGCTGTATCTGCTGCCCAGACTTGTCTTTCTTTCTCTCTCTTTCTTTCTTTTTATTTTATTTTTTGTCTTTTTTTTTTTTTTTTTTTTTGTCTTTTTTGAGACAGGGTCTCACTATGCAGTTCAGGCTGGCCTCGAGCTCACTTTGTAGCTCAGGCTGGTCTTGAACTTGCAACAATCCTCCTGTCTCAGCCTCCCGCATGCTGGGATTACAGGCATGCGCCACCTGGGATTGAACTCAAGACCTTGCCAGACTTGTCTTTTTAAACAAAAAAATAATAATTAGTTTATTTTCAAGACAAATGTAACTACCTTAAAAATATGACTCATGCACATGTCAATTACTTTATTCAAAGTATTTTGATCATTAACAATTATAAAAGATTATTAATAAAGGTTTAAAATCATCCATTTGTGATCTAAGTTATCTTTTGATATTGTAAGATGTGAGGCAAATATATATGTCTTTTTGGAAACTGTTCATAGAACCTTATAATCTAACATTTAATTTTTGTTACCTTACGAACTCCTTAATTCCTTCCCTCTGAATTTCTTCTTGTCCATTGATAGCCATATTTAGCTCTCTTAAATAGACACCATAACTTGGAGTTAACCACCATTATTATGACCCCAATACTGGTGTTTTGGGCTTGTGAGTTAGCTCGAGGGTCTAAGCATCTGCCTGGCAAGTGCAAAGACCTGGATTTGGTCCCCAGTACTACCACCTGTGCCAGGCCAGCCACTGAAACCAGGAGCATACACCTATAATCCCAGCACTGGGGAGACTGGAACAGGAGGATCACTAGGAGTCCACGCTATGTAGCCAGACCTTGTACCAAATAAAATAAAAGAGAGAAAAAATACTGATGCTTTTTCCTCAATAACATGATACACATTAATAAAATAAATTAGAATTAATGAAATATTAAGTGATAATTATAAGATTTTAAAAGACTAATGAAACAAGGAAAATTTATCACTGGAGTTTTACATAAGTTGGAATTAAAGAAAAAAATTGTAACCAAATAAGAAACCAGAAATAATTTAAATAAAAGAAATTAACTATGAAATGTACAGGAGCTGGGGAGATAGCTCAGTAGAATAAGTGCCTACCTGGCAAGTTCAGGGTCCTGACTTCAATCCCCAGAACCTCAAAAAAAAAAAAATTATCAAATGTATGTCATATAGCCAGAGCAAATATATTCTAATAGTGTCACTTCTTAAATAAAATATCTAATTGTTGCTAATTTCTATAATTAATACCCATCCTTTAGGTCTCAGGTTCAATGTCATTTCTGTAAGGAAAAATACTCTTCATTCTCCAGCCCACAGAATCACTCCTACATTTGCTTCATATCGATGCACTTCCTCTGTCATTACTGTGTTCCAAAGCTCATTGTGTTTCTCACTTACATTTGAACCACACGAAGTCAAGAACCACGATGGCTTTATTAGCTATCAGATCCACATCAGATGGAACACTGAGGAAAATCTTTACATTCTGAATAATGCTGATAAAAATCTGCCAAATGTCTGTGTAAATATTCCTGAAAGGAAAGATTTGGAATTCTTCTAAGGACACAAATGTACATTCTGTACTGATGGCACAAATATAAAATTGCTATACTCTTATACAGAAGATATAGATAGATGATAGATAGATAGATAGATAGATAGATAGATAGATAGATAGATAGATAGATAGATAGATAGATAGATAGATAGATGATAGGTAGATAGATATAGTTAGATAGATAGATAGATAGATAGATAGATAGATAGATAGATAGATAGATAGATAGATAGAGACAGACAGACAGACAGACAGACAGACAGACAGACAGACAGATAGATAGATGTATATTATCAATATTCCTAACTTCTAAAGGCAATGTCTAGAAGATTTTCAGGTTGTGAGTAAATTGTCAATTATTGTGGAATTCCCTGTAGTGACCAAAAACATACAAAAACCTAAAATTTTTAATTGTTCAGTAAACCATATTGTACTTGGCATAACAGTATCTATTACATTTGAGAATTATTTCAATTAGCTTCCAAGTAGGTCACAGTGTTCTGAGTGACAGAAAACAGCATTCGTGATCGTATATTACTGAGCCATGACAAAGAATAAGCAAAAGCACTTTATTTGGCAACAAGCATTAACTGGTGGCAGCACATAAGTAAGGAGAGGAGTTGGAAGGATAGAAGACAAATGATAGGGCTGGCAAGATAGTTCAGAGAGCATGCGCTTAGGCAAGCGCAGGGACTGCGGCTCAATCCCTGGCACCACATACAACGTCGGCCCCACAATCCAGCGTTCTGAGCTGGGGTCTGGACATGGTGGTGCACCCCTGTAATGCCAGCATTGGGGAAGCTCAAAACAGGAGGAGGATCACTACAAGTCTAAGCCATAGAGCTAGACCTTGTACCAAATACATAAGTATGTAAATATATATTCTCATAAATATTTTGAATGACAAATCCTTAAAAATAAGCATGGTAGACATATGCAAGATACCTTAGTATAAATCATAAATATGGTAAATATTATATTTGGTCCTGGATTCCTCCAAGTAGCATTAAGCAGTATATGCCTTCTAAAAGTCTCAGAGACACTGGCAAAATTGTATTCCTATGTAGCGACCTTCATAGTATCTAGTAAAATCAGACATAACTGACGCTATTAAAATGTACAAATAGCTGTTGGCATCTCTTGATCAGATATTTAAATTAAATAGAAAAATGGAAATAGAGAAAAACTAAGACCAAGTAAAGCAAGTGAATCTATTTATAAAACAAGCTATGGGGCCTAAGTGAATGAACAGGGAAAACAAGGCTTTTAGAATGCAGGTGCTAAGGGAGGTAAGAAGATAGTTAAGTAGAATAAGCACTTGCCTGGCAAATACAAGGTCTGGAGTTAAATCCCCAGTACAGAAAAAAATAGAATGCAGACACGCTAAAGATAAAACACATGTAGTAAAGGACTGTTGAGTGTAATCTGCTTTGCACTGTGTTTTTGCTAATGACATTTAAAGCCAAATACCAATTCTGTATGTTCATACCAAGTTTTGAGTTGTTCTAACAGAGCACAGACCAAAGCTTAAAAGACCATAAGAAAAAAAAAATACTTGAGTTGATGAACATGTTATAAATGGCTATAAGAAGAGACTATTTGAGTAAAAAGTGGTGGTAGAAGTGGGAAAATGTAGACCCAGACCAACATGTTATTGCACAAGGCCGAGATTCTTATCAGTTTAACACTTTGCATTACACCCTCAGTGCCAGCAGCATGCCTAGCGAATGGCTACTGCCGAGAAATTCCTGCAGGTACATCTTCTGACTGAACAACTGCAATGACCAAAATGCCATTCTGGTAACTCACTGCATAGTCCTTAGCTAGGTCGGAGAAATCATTAGTAAGTATTGATTGCTACAAGAATGAGTGAAATATGAAAAGAAGAGTGACAAGAGGTGTTTATACTCTTTTAAGAAGCTCTTTATTAATCTCTTTTAGCCAAAGCTGATATAAGGAGGGATGAAAACTCTAAGGAATAAGTTGGAAGCTGCTCAATGTCTAGGAAAGCCAAGCTGCCAAGTTTCTTTATCCTTTGGGAAGGTAATGGCGATGCAGTGGCAATGCCGGAATAGGATGCTCCTAGCAGACAGAGCTATTTCAGGCAAATAGTGGCAGCAGTTAATGGACAGTGCAGGAGGCACCAATACTGTGGAAATTATTGAGCTAGGGTAGAAGTGTTCTGATAATGAAATATATGATGAATTAAGTAAGAAAAGACAGATTTTACAGATGTCTTAGAACATGAGTGTAATAAAGGAGGAGCAATTTCGATTATTACTCTTATCCATTTGTATTATTAGCAGGTCATTTTGAAAAGTCACCAAGACATTCCAGATGCATATGGCTGAAAAGAAAATGACCTTAAGCAGAAGGAATGTGCTAGATAGAACTGAAGTTATGAAGAATGTAGTTCATAGTTTCAATTACAGAAGAGCATCAGATCACCCAAGGAGAACAAGTTTAAGCAGGCAGTGGTGAAGGAAAAAATGTAATCTCAGCTCCCTGGCAGAACTCTTTAGAAATTTCTATTTATAGTTCATAGAAGTTCTATCATGTTGCTTCATTTATTTTACTCCTGGAAGAAGAATGCATTACTATATATCTATCTAACTGCCTATATATCTGTATTTGTATCCATATCTATCTATCTATCTATCTATCTATCTATCTATCTATATATATATATATATATATATATATATATGGTTCAGTTTTTCAATGAAGGAAAAGGATAGTCTTCTCTAGTTCTTAAATTGAAAAGCAAATTCCCTGATAAACAAAAAGTTAACCTTTTTGTCCTTTTCGTACAAATTTCTATAATTTATAACCCTTCAGAAGCACAGACTGGAATTATTGGAATTAGGAGACTAAAGTGATTTTTTTAAGCTAGCACTATGGACTCTTTTTATTACTTAATTATGTGCATTAATAGGCTATCTAGACTTTTAAAATTTGAGGAACATGAAAAACACAGGGCATAAGTTGTTTTCTCTATAATTTAATTTACCTTTGTATGTATGACTAGTTAAAAAGTTTTGTAGATATGGAATGGAGACCATATATTCTTTGTTCACTTTATTCTAACTGTAGTTTTAAATTTTTTATCAAATATAAAATGGTTAGCAAAAAGACAGAAATTTGTACTCTGAAGAATTAATTTCATTACAGACAAAAAGAGATGTCATAGGGCAAATATTTCGTACATGGCCTTGAGCTAAACAAAAAACGGAAGGCTATCTTGACATCTGACCTAAAGATGGCTTCCAGTTGCTACCATCTTTTCAGAGAATTTTGAATGTTAATTGAATTTTACACATTCTGACACCATGCAAATTTTTAAGGTATCTCATCTGAGAGACGTGCAGCTGAGCTTTCAGAATAGCCAACTAACTCAAGATGTTGGTCACTCACTGAAATAGATTAAGGAAGTACAAAGCAGGAAGCCCCTCCTTGATGGACATCATCTTCTCGCAAGGAGCAGAACACTGCCCAGAACAATAGTGCGGAGGGGGAGATCCTCCCACTGCTGAGGTAGCTCTGAGCAAAAGACTCAGGCACTGTGCAGACTCTGAGTCAAGTGGAGGAAAGAACAGATGGGCATGAGATTCAGTCAGAGTAAGGAGGAGTCTTGAAGCTTCCCTTTCCTCTCTGCATAAGTAGCCCTCTACACAAGCATGATAAGATCTCTGTCCCTAAGATAAATGCAAATCACAATAATCACAAAGTTTCTGTGATGGTGTGATGCAAATTTGAAATCCCAGCCTTCTGGGAGGCTGAGATGGAAGCATCTTGATTCAGCATCCAGCCCTGGAAACCATGATTTACTGAGATTCTTTCCCAAAGTAAAAATTGAAGAACCAATGAAGGGATGCTGGAGGTAAAGCTTACTGAGAAGGTTCTTTTTCAACCGTCAGTATTACAAAAAGAAAAAAAATCATGCATTCTGGTTAGAATACATATATATATATATATATATATGTATATATATATATATATATATGCATATATATATTGTATATATATATGCAATAAAATCAGCCACGTAGATCAGGCATCTGCGCTCCTCCATTCATTGGAGGACTATTCACGACATCCAGGCAATGGAAGCAACGTAGGTATCCATTAACAAATGAATGCATACGTATACACTGCTTAAAAATTGAATTTTTGTCATCCTCAATAACATGAATGGAACTGGAAATCACTTTGCTAAGAAAAATATATGAGGCACAGACAGGCAAATACTACAGAATCCCATTTGTATATGGGATCTAAGACAGTTTAGCTCAGAGGTTTAATTGATTGTTAGAGACCAACAAGAGTAACTGTTCAGGTGAGATTAGGAAATGCCAGTCAACACCTTCTGAACAATTAGACAGGAGTAAAAATGTGGGTGTGCTATGGCACAGCAGGGAGATATACTTTGGATACTTCCAAAAGCCTTGAAATGAATGTTCTAGATACTCTCACCACAAAGTATGAATTTATGAGGTGATAGATATGATGATCATCCTGAGTTTATTATTGCATAGTAAATGCATTTATTAAAATATCACATTTCAATCTTCAAATATGTACAAATGTTTCATGTTAATTAAAATTTCTAATTTTTTATGCAATCAGGTGCATAGGACCATGGATTGATTCTCAGCTCCAGCAGCTGCCCTGGATCCGCCCTTAATGCAGCCTGATGTAGCTAAAAAAAAAAAAAGGCTTCTCAAAATGTCAAATTTTTTAAATGAACATTAAGCTGAACAATAAAAAGAACACAAAGTGACCTAGTAATCTATCACCTGGCCTGGAAAATCACACAGGGCTTTAACCAGGTGACTGACTCCCCACCATTTCTGCTTTATAGAAGGCATGAACATATCCTTCTGGCCAGAGAGATAGTTCAGCGGCACATAGGCTTGCCTGGCAGGCATCAGGCCCTAGGTTTGATCCCTGGTACAAAAAACAAATTGTTTTCATTTATTTGGCATGAAATCAAGAAGCTAATATTAAGCTGTTTTTTTTAAAGACAAGTTTTAATTTATGTGATTGAGTAAACCATACTGACTCTTAGGTTCCACATTTCTCTGTGGCTAAAAATAATATATCTTCAGACTAGATTTTATCAAAATTTCAGGTATATGTGTATGCTAAGGTCACTGTTCATGTCAACAAAGGTAAGGTTAATCAGTAAGGAACAAACAAATTAGACACAGAACTCCTAAGTCAATGGCTTAGTGAGGGGAAGACAATACATTAGAATTTAAAAATATAAAAATATACACACTGAAAGTAACAAAATAAATTTGTAATTATATATTTATACAAAACAATGCAAAATGATATTAACTGAATGATGATTTAAAGGTTTTAATTTGTAGAACTACAAAGCATTCTAGGTCTTTTGTAAGAAAGCATTTTATGTCGTTCATTTCTTTTCAAGGGAAAAGTCCAACTCAAATACATCCTCAAAATAATCTTTTTGCCAACCATGTAAGCACGACATAAAATTTTCATGAAATTTTTAACATGATATTAATTTGTAGCAATTTTCCTTAGTGATTAGTAGTATACCATTCAATAAACTTATCTAGAGGCAGCAAAAGGTATTGAAATTCTTTGGATTATTAATTTAGGCAAATAAACTTTCTTGTCTACTATTTGTGGGTTTTTCCATGACAATGCCTATCATATGGTTTCAGGTTGTAAATAAGGAATTTACACAGTGACATCACAAAATGCAGCTAAGAAAGCATAATTTTCTGTACCTTTTAATATTTGAAGTATTTGCTTTTATCCTAATTAACACTTTTTTTTTTTTTTTTTTTTGGTCTTTTTGAGACAGGGTCTCACTATGAAGTTCAGGCTGGCCTTAAGCTTACTTTGTAGCTCAAGCTGGTCTCAAACTCACAACAGTCCTCCTGTCTCAGCTTCCCGAATGCTGGGATTACAGGCATGCCCCACCACGCCCGGCTAACACTTATTTTAAAATAATTTTTGTGAGTTTGAATTGTGATATGTGCTTTGGTTAATTTGTGTTTGACAGTCACCCCTTTATTTATTTCTTTATTTTCTTTTTGCTTAAGTCATGTGGTTTTTTATTTTATTTTATTTTATTTCTCTTCTTTTTATTTTATCGAAGTACAAATGTCAATCAGACAGTTTCAAGACACCTTAACCATACAGATTCGATATATTAATACATTGCAAACTGTTTTCATAACGTTTTGGTATTGTACAAGGTGCATACATGATATTATATTTACAGTTATTATTTTAGAAGATATCTCTTATCAGTGAATTAAGAGTGTAGCTGCTTACTTTTCTTTTTTTATACCTGAATTACATCAAAAATTCAATAATTATTTTCCTAGTGGATGACCATAGTACTAGAAGCCGACATAATATCCTGTCCAACCACCATTAGTGCAAATCTTGCCTCTCATAGAATTATGTAGAAGCACAGAGTTATCTATCCCAACTGTACTGTCTATACACATATATCATGATTTTTTCTTTCTACAACCCTTCCTTTGTCTACATCTGTCAAAAGGGGCACTCCATTGACATTCAACTAACCTTAGGTGCTTGAACTCGACACCACAATCCAACACAGTCCAGCATATTACAACCATAGTGAGTTATTCAAAGAAATTGTCGACCATAGCCATTTACAGCTCAGCTTAATATTAAGGCCTCATGATGCATACTTCATTTTTATACTTTTCTGCTGGATGGTTAAGACCTAGGTAGATCAAGACTTATATACCAACACATGAACTTTACATTTCCTATGTGGTCAGTGAAGTCCTCTCAGGGTTTATCTTGTAGTCCTGTACATTATTCTGTAGCTCCTTTGTGTGTCATCCATGTGGATGATTCACGGCCAATGCTTGATCAGTTTGCTCTCTGTGAGAGCTTGAGAGAAAATTTTCTCTTCATGTGACTCTCCCCAGGCACACTTTAGAACTTCAGTCTCTTTCCTCTGTGGCTCCATAATCTCCTGAGATGAATACACACTTCTCAGAAGACGAAATTAAAGAAGCGAATAAATATATGAAAAAATCCTCCACATTGCTAGCCATTCGTGAAATGCAAATAAAAACAACACTGAGATATTATCTCACTCCAGAAAGAATGGCTATCATAAGGAAATCAACTGACAACAAATGTTGGAGAGGTTGTGGGGAAAAGGGAGCACTTCTCCACTGCTGGTGGGAATGTAGACTGGTACAACCATTGTGGAGGTCAGTGTGGAGACTCCTCAAAAGAGTAGGACTAGAAATCCCATTCAAGCCAACTATCCCCCTACTGGGAATTTTCCCAAAGGATATGGATATATTGTATCATAGAGATATATGTGTACCTATGTTTATAGCAACGCAATGTGTCATAGCAAAATCTTGGAAACAACCAAGATGTCCATCACATGAGGAATGGTTGAAAAAGATGTGGTATTTCTATATAATGGAGTATTACTCAGCTATTAAGAATGATAAGTTTGAAGCATTTATACTGAAGTGGATGCCACTTGAACATATACTCATAAGTGAAATAAACCAGACACATATGTGTAAATATCGTATAGTCT
>PVKA01006181.1:0-85230 GCA_004027165.1 Ctenomys sociabilis | reverse complement strand
ACATTATGTAACTGATCTAAATACTTGTGTGTATAATTATTATTTTATAATTCTTTCTTATGTATTTACTTAGATAATCTGATTTTATTTATGCATAGTATTTTTCATTAAGTTCTTCCTTGAGAAAAGAAATGTAATCTCATGTTTGATTTTCAGATATTACATATATTTAAGTCCTTTGTTTACTATGTGCAGGCAAAAATTTAATCCAAAGAGATTTAACAACTAATTCTCTACACTTCACCATCCTCATAAATTGAGATTAACAAATTGGAAATAATTTTTAGGCTCAAGTAATGTAATTAGAAGCACAACATCGAAGATATTTTTTTTCTGTCAGCTTTCCAAAAAGAGAATTTTAGTAAGTGATACATTACAACATAAAAAACCTCCTTCAGCAGGCCTCTAAATGATGATAAAGAACTTGTGGAAATCCAAGCAATTAATCCTTCTGAGGCACAGCACTGAAATCACTAATGAAGCTTCCAGAAATTCAAATACATGCATAAATTATTCCTTTGTGAATTCACATCATGGAATTACTGCATTTTTTTGCCTATCCTTGACAACAGTTAGATTCATTAGTAATTTTACTCTTTAAGACTTTATTTAAATGGAAATTTGTGTTCAACAGAGATCTGTAACATAAAATCATTATATGTATATTAAGAAACAAATGTAAAGTTATTTTACATTTAGCTTTCACTTCCGCCTTGTATGTCTTAGGCGAGCACGAGAACGCGGAGTTTCCTAATATTTTTATGGGTTTGTCTTTTGGTGAACAGCTAAAGATCACCATGATAAAATATTTATTTATATACAATAACAGTTAAATAGTCAAAGTTTAGAAGGACTTTTTGTTTCTTTTAGCTGGCTCAGGCGGCCTTAAGAGAATGTCTGGTGCAGCTTGCGGATCTGGGGACAGAAACGCGGTACCCTGCGCCTGACTAAATTTATTCAAGCAATAACTTTAAACAACTGAGCTAACCTGCAAGGCCCTAATAGTCAAAGTTTAAAAATAAATATAATGCTTATGAAATGTAAAAGTAACAGAATTACTTTAAGGAGAGTGCTTCAGAACTCTTCACAGCAAAGGCATATGCTCCCAGCCAACCTTTACCCTTTTAACCATGCCCTGAACTGTCAAAAACAAGGAAAAGAACATGTACTCGTACATAGTAAAACAGTTAGTTATTGTCTTACAGGAAACCCAAAGTTAGCAAAACATCTAAAACTATTGTCTAGACTTGGAAATGCAAATGTATTGTATTGCTGTTAAAAGACTCGGAGGAATTGCAGGGGTCTAGTTAGCGCCTTAGTAAATATTTTGAAATAAAGAAATAATTTTCTAAGATATAAGATGACACAAAACTGTCCTTTATGTGAGTCTTTAGTTAAAAGAATTCATTGCATATCAATCAAAATTAAGAGTTGAATGAACTACCCTGAGTATTGCAGATAAAGTAAGAAAAGCCCTCCAAGGATTCAGACAGTGAAAATTGGTCACCAGTGGAGAAGGAAAAATGAAGCGCAATTTGACGATCTCCAGAATTTACGGAATAAAAAATTGTGATTGAATAATATTCTATCCAGCAGAGTTGTTATTCAGACAAATTTACAGAAAATATACCACTTATGGTCTTTCTTTGGAGCTAAAAAAACAGAAAAAACAACAGCTGTATTTCTATTTTCATTATCATGGATTTGAAGATAAGTGTTTCTGTAATAATAAATGATACATAGTATCATGGTAATGATGATCAGGAAATTAGCAATCTTGTTTTGTAAACACAACAAAGCAGAGAATGAGTGAAAAAATAAGTAATAACAATGTGATGTTAATGTTCGTTTTATGTGTGCAGTGGGAACATGAATCCTCTCTCACTAGATTGCTCCTGGACTAACTTCTCCCAGCACAATTCTGAGTGTGTAATAAATAGTTGCCGAGTGTATGCTCCTGATACAGAGGATGAGGAGTAAACACAGCTTCCTTCTTTACACTGGCAATCTAAATACAAATACGAATGTACACTTATAGGCAAAGACTGGGAGATAAAAACTCTGAATCTGAAAATCTAATTTTAACCAAGTCTGAAATTGGACTCGGAAGAGAAAGCACGTGAGGTGGCCTGATTGAAGAACTGGCAAAAGCATACGGGAGACAGGCAGCATATTGGTGGTTTTCTAGTGCTGAGGAGAGGAGACAAGTTAGGGGTCCAACTGGAGAAAACTGAAATATCTGAAACACATCCTGCTGGCAATGCAGAGACCCAACAAAGAACTACTGCATCAGAAGCTGTGAGTTCTTCGAGGACTGAAACTAGAGGCTGTGCTACCTGGGGCCTCGTGATGGCTTTCTAAGGCATGACTGGATCTGCCACTAATTCTTATGTACTTAAAACTACCTGATCTGAAGGCGGTGGAGAGTTATGCCTGCTAAGATCCCCTGGACCTAAAAGCTACAGCACCAACCATTTTTTTGCAGTGGGCTATGGATGTGCACTAAGAATGTAGTATAATCTGGAAAAAAAAACTGAATTCTTATAATCACCATGCAGGATATTATCAAACATTACTGAATTTCATTTGTATTTTTTATAGTCTAAAGACATTCACTTACTACTGAATATCTAAGAAATTTTAATTCATATATTTTTACTGAGTCCCATAAATATGATAAAACAAAAATAAAACATAAAAGAATTGGTGCTTCCATAAATATAAAAAGACTTTAAAATAATTGTGGAAATGTAGTATTGTATTTTTGTGTAGATGATATTTATTTATTCAGTTTTCTCTACCCTGCTGCACTGTCTCTCTACATGTTTTCCTTTAATCTCCTTTTTTCCTTCATATTAACACAAAACAATTTCCATAATCACTCCATACCTACTTTCCTATAAAAGTTGAAGTTAAAGGAAGATTTCCAGCAGCACTTAAACATATGTTAATTTCATATATAGATATTCACTCAGGCAAGGGACCTCATTGTTTAAAAGTATTCAAACTATAATAACTGAAAGTTGAAAAGCTACAAAATACTTTCCCACTTTTTAATACTATTAACAGAATATACTTATTGATTTCTGTTAGAATATATTTTTAGACATCTTTAATCAAACACATTGAGTATAAAAGCAGATTCTTAGTTTTTAATTAGAAATGATGTTTTGTGCATTTGTCCAATGCACATCAGTTATATCAATGAATATACTACCAACACTACCACAAGAAAAACAGAATTTCCAATAAACATCAAGAGAGCCAAATTTTATAATTGATATTTTATAAAAATCCATATATATACTTGATCTGACCTGAAATATTTTTTCATGTTGTCTGTAGTGTTTTATCAGTTTTCCTAAGTACTCTTAGGTGTTGAATTCTATTTTTAGTAATACAGCTAAGTAAATAATTATATTCCAGAAGACTACAAATATTTTAATTGACTTCCCAGGACATTTATAAGGTATCTCATGAGATGCCTGCCTATGAACAAAAAAATGTCTATTTTATTTGTTACCACGATTCCTCAGTTGTCAAATGACTTAGCTGCAAATTCATATTCAAATCCTGAACACTTCAAGAACTAAAAACAATGATCGCCTAAAAAAAGCATGAAACCAAATAGTTGGCTCTGAGGTCCAAAATTTTCACTTATAAATTCATTTTTTAAAGAGTTCTAACACATTTCACAATAATTTCTTTCTTCATCGTGATTCTCACAGTTCTCTTCCTAGATTTGTTGCTGGCATTATGAACACTCTTTGGAGACATGGTTACAGTATTTTACCCAAATTAAGAGCAAACAAGTAAAAAACACAATGATGGATGTTCGAACACACAAACTCAGCCACTGTTTGAGTCTGGGCAACAGAGGTGCTTAGACTGAAGTGTTATTCTTCTGTGTCCTCAGTGAGAGGCGATGTGTGACTCATACTCAGCCCAAACATAATTTTTCAAACCAAATTTTCATTTTGACTACTGAGCAAAGTTATGAACATAGAGCAGGGTTTTTTTTTTGTTTGTTTGTTTTGTTTTGTTTTTTAATTTTCCTCTTTAAGTAGTGGAACGTTCAAGCTTGGAGCTATTTGATAACTGAGATATCATTGTTGATGCAAACAACGAATCAGATGACATCTGCCCACGTTAATGAGGGTAATCAATTTTATCCAGTGCACTGACTCAATTGTTAATCTCACCTGCAACCTTATTCAAAGAAACACTTATAACAATGTTTGCCCAAATACCTGGAGACTGTGTACCCCATCAAGTTTGCACACAGAATTGACCATTGCACAGTAGAATGTCATATGCATTCCAAGGTATTTAAAAGCACTTACTAGCACTAAGTACTACATGTTACCAGTGCTTCTCTTCTCTAGCTATGACAACAAGAAAAATGTTTCCAGATATTGACAATTTCCCTTGGGTAGTGAAATCATTTCTGCAGTAATTATTATGGTCTGTAATCTTTATAGTATATTTTCTAGAGATATATTATTATTGTCACTCCATAAATGGAAAGAGAGACTTACAATTATTAAATAATGTACCTAGTATCACAAAAACTGGTAAGAGTTACAGAGATAAAATTTAAATTCGTGTCTGCTAACTCCAAACCACACTTGTTTTCAGTATATCATGGTGGAACTCTGGCAGTTGAAAATTGAATTGGGAGCTCAGGAGACAAGTCTGGACAAGAAATACAGGTTTGTGAGTCAAGAAGATAGTAGAGGTTATTGCTTTAGGTGAAAGTTAGTTAGGAGATGCAATGAAAGGGAAAGAATACTTTCTGAGGAAAAATACGAAAGCTTCACATCTCTCAGCAATTAGGCAATTCATGTAAAGCTGCCAAATTACACTAAATGTATGAAGCATTGTAGCAATATTTATGGGTCAGTGACTTTCTGGAGACCACCAGAATAGCTCCTTTGTTCTTCTTTCATGAATTTGAAATATCCATAATAAAAACTAATGGATTCAACTAGGCACTGTATGACATAACTAGCCCTAGTTACTTGGGCAGCTGAGGCAGAAAGATCTCATGTAGAACAGCCTGGGTGTCTAAATGAAACCCCTATTTTAAAATAAAATGCACAAATAAAAGCCCCTGGCTTACCAACATTGAAGTTGTAAGTTTACACATATGAACGGACCTCACATCACAAGAATTCACAAGGCAAAAAGTCATGGAAGTATCCCATTTGTCTGTTGGACTTTGTTGCACTGGTATGGCAAAATAGTGTACAGAGGTACAGCCGTCAGTCTGAGCCTAGGCTGTCTAGAAGTTTGACAAACATGTGTAAGACTCACTTGGTCAGACTGATAAAAAATCTGAGTTAATGTTCAGATTAAGTCAGATTGAATGTTCTCCTGGAATACAAATTGTTCATAAATCAGGCACTTATTGTGAAAAAATAGGGATGGAGGTGTAGCCCATGGTAGGTTACCACTGAGTGGATTATCATCACTACAAAATAATAACAACAACAGATTACTTGAAAGATTCCCATGTTTGTGTATTATAGAATCTGCAAACATTGTGTGTGTGTGTGTGTGTGTGTGTGTGTGTGTGTGTGTGTGTGGTATCAGAGATTGAACTCAGGACACTGCACTTGCCAGGTAAACACTTATTCTACTGAGCTATCTCCACAGCCATAAAATCTACCAACATTTGAACAAATTTGTAACATATTACATGGAGTGAACATTTCCTATTAAACATATAGCTGTAAAGACACACAAATAAAATAAGTAAATTGTAAAGGAATGCAGGATATTTTGTTATGAGAAGAGAAATGTAAGCATTGGAAAGCTATCCCCATCAAAACTGAAGCATGTAATGATATGAATTATTAATCCCACTCTTCACTCACAAAATTAAGTAGTGTTTAAAAGATTTGTCCATTGCTCATAATCTGTGGTAGCTAACTTCCAAAACAATGCCCCATTATTTTTTCTCATACTATCCGTGTGTGACTATCTCTCTCTCTGTGTGTGTGTGTGTGTGTGTGTGTGTGTAGTTTCCTTCAATAGTAAATAGAGTTGATCTTTGCAAGAAACAAGAACTTTCAAAGTGTGTACTCAAGCATTTTTCTAAGGCTGGCTCACTAAAGTCATTTGGCTACTAAAATGTCTTCTTTTCCATGTCGCACTCTTGGTGAATCTAACTGCCCAAAATATAGTGAATTATTGATGAAATAAGGTTTCTTACCGACAATTCACATTTACCTGCTGGACAAGTAAATGAGCCGTAAACATCAGCTCACAGAAGCAGGGACTCAAATCAAGTGTAGCAGCACAAAACCCTTCATGTGACTAAAACCCACATTTTGCTGTGAGAAACTTTGAGATAAAACTATAGTGCTTGAAACTTGGAAATTTTAATTCTTGAGTTTGTACTCCCAGAGGAACTGTAAGATAGTAAATATCTGACATTCTTTGAAGGCACTAACTTTTGGAATGGTTTGTTAGACAGCAATACATAAACAATATGTGTTCTATTAAAGTTAGACCAGAATGCCACAAGTTTCTAAAACATTTAATTAGTAATATTTCCATTGGCCTGACTTTAGCACATGTACCCAAGCCAAGAATGAAACAGAATGCCTCTATAGTGAGATGATGTTTATGACAGTTTTCATTAAAGTTATTCATGACTATACTAAATTTCTAAGTAATAAGAGCCCAAATACAAGATTGACATAAAATATTATACATGAAGAGATATAATAAAATTTCCTTGTATTGTGACATAATCTAGTGTAGTCTGGTGCCAATATTGCCAAAAAGTGTGCAATCAGAATAATTTAAAATGCATTTTATATAGTAATTAAAGAGCTTTCGGCTTCAAACTTAGTTCATACAAAATCACAATAAATCCATGAAAGTCAGCTAAAAGTCAGAGCATTGTATAATTTGTGCACAACAATCAATTGAACTTATCAATGACTGGTAAACCCTAGATGGTAGATTATCCAAAAGTTCAAAACCCTGATTAAAAGTTCAAAATGATTTCCCAAAGAATAGTATTGATTTTATTATCATTGATTTAACCTAAGCTAGTCCAAATGTAAACACCATCATATTTAAACTTACAAAATAACCAGCTGAAACTGGCAAATTAAAGCACATCGATCATTTGCTGAAGAAGTCTAGGATTTGCAAAACAGAGTTGAAAGAAACTTAACCAATTAGTACTTAGGCCATTTTAGAATTCAAGTTATATGTTAAGTTAATATTACTTTGCTCTATAAGTGTCCATAACTTAAAGATAACTCTGAAAAGTATTTATTTGTATAAAAATGACAACAATGGATTTCAATGTTGAGTGATCTTTAATCAGATTTTCATTCCAAATTTTATCTCTGTGTTATTATTAGTGCTTCATAGACAAGTCAATGTAAGTGCCTTAGGAAAATGCTCCTTCTAAACGCCACTTGGTTTTGGTTTATGTCAGGTATTTTCTTCCTTGTAGAGCATCTGTGACAACTAATATGACTATCAATTTGAACAGCTAAAGAAATGCATAGTAGAGTAGAAAAGCAGACTTGTAGATATGTCAGGATGAGTCAGAGTGGAAGGACTCTGTGGGGTCTGGTCCCGCACCATGTGCCCTAGGATGTATTTCTGTGCTCTACTTCTAGGGCCCTTGCATTGTGTAGCTTTGTCCAGGACTCCCTTCCTCCAAGATTTTCTGCTTCAGATCCAGCCAACTGACTAATCCCTCTGAAAGCATGGGTCAAATTAAACTTCTCTTTTAAAACATGTTAGGTAATTTGTTCCAGTAATAGAAAAAAATTGACTAAATATAGCACACAAATATTATTAAAATGATTCCATGAGAGGGCTGATCAAATAGCTCAGTGGATTAAAGCACCTGCAAGCAGGCGCTGGGGCTAGGGGCTGGATCCCTGGGCCTGCTGTGCTGGCCTCACCCCCATAGAGCACTAAGACAGCAATTGAGACTGGGTGCGGTGGTGCACACCTGTAATCTCAGGCTCTTGGGAAGCTGTGAACAAATGGATCACTGCAGTCCAATCTAGTAGTGAGACCCTGAACACTCTGTAGATCCTTCCCTAAAATACCAAAAAAAAAAAAAAAAAAACCCAAAACCAGTGAAATACCTCAAGAAAACAAAATCATTAATCATAAAATATGAAATGTAGTGCTTTGCAGCACACTGAAGAAATGATCGCTAAGAGACCACTGGTTTTCCAAGGGTGGTTTTGATAAGCCGCACTAGTTAAGACCATCCAGGAACCTATTATAAATCTGAGCTATGGATCTCCAGCTTCCACACTGAATCTGAAACTGTGGCATAGATCCTGATGGCCTATCCTTGCCCTGTCAGTGTTTCTGATAATAATGATTTCAGAATCACAATAGTACAGAAGAAATTGGGCTGGAATAAAATCAAAACTATGTACGTTTATTTGCAAAAACAAAGCCTTTCACATTAGGAAATACATAGGAAGGGAAATTGGCTCAGTTCCACCTACCACTCTTAATTTAAAAAGACAGAATCTGTCAGTCAACAAAAATAAGAACAAAAACAAATGAAGTGCTTACTCTTTCACGGTATAGATATCACTTTCAGGGGTAGCCAAATTTCTTCCTTCATTACTCTCCAAAATTATCTTTCTTGCTATAAGCAATTAGAAGACATTATTAGTATGCAGCGGAATTTCAATGCATCATAGGATTGAAACTGAGGTCAGTAATTCTGGAAGTACCAAATTCTGATGTTACGGTATTTTTTGTAAGATTGTGGAACATGGAAATTTAATACTGAACTACAGATGGTTCCTGTCTTAAGATTTGTTTTGGCTTTCACAATGTATGTGAGAGGAATCAGCACATACTACACTGTGAGTTCTAAATTTTGATCTTTTCTCACCATAGTGAAAAACAGTACAAGACTTTCTTGAGCAAGTTGCAGCTGCCAGTTAGCTCTGTAAGCATGAGAGGAAACAATTTACAGTCTAATGTGTGACCGGCATTTCTGTGCATGGAAACACAATAAATTATGTGACATCCCCAATGCTTCTTTCTAAGAATGGGTACTAGATGGCTTCACCCAGCTGTAGTTTAATGTAGTTGCCTTGAGCACATTTAAGGTAGACTGGGCAAGTTTATAATGTTTGGTAGTTTAAGGAGTGCCATACGAACTACCTACTTACACCTTCAAATTTTGATGCATTGATTGGGACATAACTCCATCATATATTGAAGTGTATAAGTACATTTAATGCCAGAACACTGTGGTGGAATAGAAGCATGTCTAAAGCTTTCCAATGAAGAGATTCACACAGCCAAATGAAATGTTTTTAACAATGGCAAAAATCTGTTCACAATGAATGAAAATATTTAATAATAGTAATCAAATTTTACTCTTCTAGCAATTATGTGAAATCAACTATGATGCATTCAATGCATATTCCTTTTTCTGCTTAAAATTGCTCACATTATTCATGCCAGCTTGCAATATCATCTGTATTTCACACATTCTAAAATATGTTCAGCTTCCCTTCCCTGTTCGGCAATAGAGCTCTTCTCCTGCCATAATGCTCGAAGTATTTTGTTGCTACCTATTTACCTCTCTTGTCCTTCATTATACTTTTTTGTGGCTAATTTCTATATCTTTCGCACCACTGATTTTCCTGAAAGGAAATGACATGACTTTTTCATTGGCATTGAAACTGTACTTGTATCTCTAAAATTGTAGATTTTGGATAAACATGGGTGGGATTCATACATACATGAATAGAATGAATGTTTGACTATAAACTCTATGATCTGTATCTCATTTTTCTTTTCTTCTTTGATTTCCTTTTCTTTTTTCAGTGGAACCAAGGACTGAACTCAGAACCATACACTTGCCAGGCAAGTGGTTATTCTATTGAGCTATCTCCCTAGTCCCCTTCTATCTCATTTTTCATTGATTCTTTTTTGGAGTAATATTTTAACTGACACATGATAGACATAAAAAAACATATGGTTAATTAACTCATTTTTTTATTGAGATTATGTTCCCAGCCTGAAATTTCACTTTAAATGATAAGTGTTTTGAAAAGTATTTTTATTTTGACTTTATTTATTCATATAGATTTATCTCTCTTTTAGAATTTCCTTCCATAATTGTGAGCATATAATTCTCTCCCAACATTTTTTCCCTAACTCTGGTTGGAATTATTTTATTTTGTTAATTTCTATTTCTAGTTGAAGAAATTTTATTTTGTTCATGGGATTAGTTAATGAATTAACCAACTAAGAAGATTCTTTTTCTGTGATTAAGGGAACAAATTTTTTCAGGTACATATATTGAAAACAGCTAAAAAGAAATAAAATGAGAAGAAAAATTGCATTGCATCTATTATTTTAAGGATATAGTAATTCTATAATATTATGTAATATAATAATTCTATATATCTATAATACATGCTAGCAACGTATTTGTTTTATATACCTTGTATTTGTGCGAGCTCACAGAATAATTTCACTGTCTCCATGTCTTAATTAATTTCAGATTAATTTCCAGAGTAGTTTCTGATAGTAAATATATAAAATTTATCATGAAATTTTAATATGCAGTTGACAATCTTTTCTCTTTATCTGCCTCACAATACATGTAATTCAGTAGATAATGTATTAGTCAGTTTTCGTATTCTTGCATCATGATACCCGATACCCACAAACTAAAGGAGGAAATGCTTAACTTGGGCTATGACTTTAGGAGATCCAGTCCATGTGATTACAGAGTATAGATACTTCATCCATGAATGCCAGGGAATAGAAAATTACAGGAAAAAAGGGTGAAAGGCCAGGTGGAGACTCCAAGCCCAGAGTCCCTTGCCCACCCAGATGCACTTCCACGTGAGGGAGGCCTGGGCAGCTCCCTACCTGGCCAGGATGACCATCCAGCTTAACTGCCATATATTATATTTTAAAAATTAAAGGTAATGAAATTTCTTACTGGACTATGTATCAGGGGTAGTAATAATTGCCTAATCTACTTTGCAGCATTAAATTACTTATAAAACCTTAACATAATTTTAGCTTCTGCTCTTTACAAAATAACAAACTAAATGTAAAAAAATAGAAGTATTTACATCAGAGAATTTTGTCAGCAAGCATGTGTTAACACTGGCTACATAGGAACAATCTCAAAAGAAATGATTTAAAACAACTGCACTGTATTATTGTCACTGAGGTCACAAATTGGCCACACTTTATGTCAAATTCCCCAAAGAAACCTGGGAGCAATTGAGAGAGCAGGGCCACATACTTTGTGAACTAAGGAGTTTTTACTTGGCTGAAGCACAGGAACCACAATATCCAGGCAAATCACCTCTTCCTCCTGATTTGCAATTGCTAGACAGTAACCATTAGTTGACTTTTCCATGTACCAATCATGTGTTTTGCCAAGCAATTAGGAGAGCTGCATTTTTGTATTTTTAAAATCCATCCTGCTTCTGCATTACTTGAAACACAGTGAAGCTGCCAATGAAGTCTGAATTGCAAGACTCTGCAAAACCCAGAAGAAATAGTTCAGCATGAGCTGAATTACTGATTGAATTTCATGAATATTGACACTACGTTCTGTAGTACTGTGGGTGTCTGATGGCTCCTGGAGTGCAGGCTGGTTTAGTCTGCAAGCAGCTTACCAGGCCTAAAAGTTGGCCTGTTGTCAGCCAAAGTGGCTCAGTCTTTTTCTAAAAGGATTCCCCTCACAATGGCTACATCTGTTCACATGATACTGTTTGGAGTCTATGTTTTGTACAAGAATGAACCCTGCGCCATCGACACTTGGATCTCTGCCTGAATGTCGACTGTGTCTCACTGGACGGATTGGCTGCATTAGTCAAACCTAAACTGAAGGAGAAGATCTACTTTCTACTATGCAGTTGTTCAAATGAGGTCGAGCTTTTGCTTTGATCCTAATAATCTTGCCAAAAGTAATGCTTTTTTTATGAAATCACATTCCAGCATGCATAACTGAAAAAAAGTTAAAGATTTGTCTGGGAGATGATCAGAACTTTGCTCATTATTTATTTGAGTACTTGAAAAAATTGCTCAGAAACTTGTTATATCTATTTGAAAAACCTATTAATTAAATTTTATGTGTCCTTTTTTTCTTTAACTTTGAGTTCTATTACCGCATGTTTTCAGTTTATAGTGATTACATTCGTCATGAGTTGTTACCTGCATACAATGCATCTAAATTCCACTTTTCATCTGATTTCTTCCTTCTCTCTTCCCCACTTCCAAAACTTGATTTTCCTCTCCTTTGCAGAAGATCTATTGCTTTATTTGCTACACCCTATGGTGTTCTCTTTTGGATACTGGGCTTCTTATGTAGGAGAAACCATATGATATTTAAGCTTTTGTGTCTATGTTTTATAAATATGAAAGTTTTAGTATAGACATTTTAGTTGGATAGTGGTCAATACATAGAAGCCATACTAAGTCAAGGAAATTTAATTCATTTGACACAGCTCTTGTATGATCAATTTTGTTAATAATCTCAACCAATATTTTGTAATCTATATTCTGTGGAACATGGTATAATAGGAAATGCTTCTGCACTTTATCCCTAGTGTACAATGTGCTTTAACTACAACTGAGTGCCATACACATACAGATTATATGTACATATATAATATATATATATTGCTTGGTCAATCAAATTAATGTTCTTTGCAATAGAATACAGTTTGTATTATATAGGAATAGGAAACAAAATTTCTTGCATATCATTAAAGAGGAGTAAGAACAATAGTTCTTCCTTGGAATTTGCAAATACATGGTGAATTGTAGCATGTGGGTAGGACACAGTCATGTAGCTATGTCATCCGGGAGGATGCCCAATGAAGGATGAGGTAACTGTATGTGCTTGTATATTCAACACAAAATATTTTTAATTTTGACAGAAATTGCTTTGCAACTGGCCCCACCCCTGGGTGTGCTGAGACTGGGTGTGGTGGTGTGCTCCTGTAATCCCAGCTCGTTGGAGCTGGAAGCTGAGCACAGGCAGATCACTAGGAGTCTGATCTACATAGTTAGACCCTGTAGATCATGCACCAAATACAAAAAGAAAAAAGGAAGGAAATTGCTTTTGAGTTGGCCTCATAGCTCAGTGGGCTAAAGCACCTGCTTAGGGATTGCAGTGGCCAGGTTCAATCCCCAGTGTGCTATTCACACCCCTAGGGTGTGCTGAGATAGCAATTGATACTGAGCATGGTGATGCGCACCTGTAATCCCAAAATTGGGAGGCTGAAAACAGGAGAATCACTATGAGTCTGATCTATGTAGTAAGATCCTGTAGAACTGTAGACCCTGTCCTAAAAAAAAGAAAAATTGCTTTACAATTACTACTAACTTGTTTAATGTCATTTCAGGCTCTAAATTCTTTTAAGTGAGTCTCAATAACTTTTACATCAGAGTGTGCCCTATATGGATTCAGAAGGATAAATTAGATGATGATCATTTAATTCACAAATTGATTCATCATAGTATTACTTTCAATAGCTACCATCTGGCATATTAAAATGTGAATTGATTTAAAAATGATGATTTATATACTTACTCAAAGAGTAATGCAACTTATTGACATGAAGACTGAATCTAAAACCCACTAAATATGAATGAATTTTCTAAAATAGCTGCCATAGCAACTGCAAAATACAGTTGAATAGTTAAGTTAATATGAAATGGTAATTTCAATAACTTCAACTAGATGCTACATCACAAATATGTATCTAAACTAGATCTCAGGTTGTGGTTCCCTATATGTAGAATAAACTTAAATGACAACAGGTTGCTTCTCTTCTGAATAAAGCATGCATATTTGATATTACATCTTCTTGCCAGATTAGATGACAAGCGGTATGCAAATCACAAAACCCTCTTGTATAAACAGGCAGTTACTTTAGTGCCAGATTATGACTTTTCAGTTGCCATATGTTTCTAAACGTTTGCTTAAGATTTTAGAAATTATGGAGCTTTTTCCTACAACCACTAAAATAAAATAACCTTTTATTTTGATAATATTTGAAAGCATATGTGCTGGAGGGTAGAAGAAAAATAATCTTTAAATCTCAGCTTGATACAAAACAGTATTTTGACTTAAAAAATGAAATTAACTTGAAAAGTCACTTGGAATTTCAATTAGCACTGAAATATAAAGTACATCAGAACACGCTCACAGAAGAAAATTTCTGTTTCTCTTATGAAAGCAGGTATTAGAAAGGATATTTGAAGTATTAAACAGAATTTTTTCCTCAGAGCACAAAATTATCAGAAACACTGTCTTTAGGTTAAGTGCCATGTTTTCAGTGACAAAATTAATTTAAAAAATAGATCACAAGGCCTGTGACATTGACCTATTTGAATTTGCTTCATAATTTCCAATTGTGATCACATAAGAACTGCAGAATTTTAAAGCAATCGCATTCATTAATCTCTACACCTGAATTTACACTGAAATGTTTAACCCTTGTTTGGCTTTTTTGCTATCTCTTTCCATACTGTGCTACCTAACATTGAACAGCTTTGATTATTGACTTTAGAAAATACTATCATTTATCTTCTCTATCACTGAAAAGTGTTTTCCCTAATTACATAAGAAACGAGATAATGAAGTATCCATATATGATTTCAAATACTTAATATTTGCAAAGCAGTGATAAAAGGCAAGCAAGATCAGATTTCCCATTACATCTTTCCATGTGCCCTGGAATTTTATGGAAGAAAAACATTTTATTCATTGTAAAAAAAAAAAGGCTCATTTTTGCATAGATAGAACCTCATAATAACTGGAACCTCATTTTCTCAGTACTTGTGAATTTACAAAGGAACTTCTGTATTGGCCTTAAGTCAAACTAGATTTTGACTGAAAGGTCAGGAAGTTAAGCAATAAAATGACATTTTTAAAAGTGCTTTTGTTGGGATAGTTTAATGATTACATTTTGCCTGCTATGAACGTGTATTTATTTGAACTAAAAATATGTTTTTTCTAACACTAAGTACATTTATACAAATGCAAATGCATTCATGTAAAATATACTAAACTGAGAAGCTGAAATGTCACAGAAACCTTCCAAAATAAACTAAGATGGCATCTCCAAGAAATCAGTCTCAGGGCTGGCGAGATAGCTTTGGGGAATAAGTTCCTGCTTAGGTGAGCCTAGAGGCCGAGGTGCGATCCCAGCACCACATGCCGCGCTGAGCCGGCCACTCAGACCAAGTGTGATGGCCTGTAATCTCAGCACAGGGTAGGCTGAAAACAGGAGGATCACTGAGTTCAGGCTGCATAATGAGACCCTGCACGTTATACAAGAAAAACAAAAAAAAGAAAAGAAAGAAAGAAGGAAGGAAAGAAAGAAAGAGGAAAGGAAGAAAGAAAGAAAGAAAGAAAGAAAGAAAGAAAGAAAGAAAGAAAGAAAGAAAGAAAGAAAGAAAGAAAGAAAGAAAGAAAGAAAGAAAAAGAAAAGAAAGAAAGAAAAAGAAAAGAAAGAAAGACAAAGAAATCAATCTCAAGGACCCCATGAACCATGATGTGATAAGAAAATAAATGCTGAAGAATATATATCTAGAAAATAGATGGGTTGGCTTCATGCTGCTATTTCTATAATTGTAAATTAGAGACTACTTATGCATATTTTAACAAATGAAAAGCATTTATCATTATATCAATGTTGGTAGATTTTGTGAAAATCTAATTATTGCTGGATAAGTCAAAGAAGGTAATAAAATTATTCAGTTTTTCATGGGTACGGGTGTTTATATTTTTCTATATTTGTATTTTTAACTTTCTGTATTTATTTTCTTCAAGGCTAACTTTTGAGTAAATTTTGACATATCATGACTTAATTTGGGCATGTCACATATTAATAACTATACCTTATATTGACACTTTGTAAATAATTTCACAGTGAATCATTTACTTCTCTTTTTCTGCTCTTACTTTTCCTCTCATTCTGTCCTTTCCTTTTTTCTTTATTTTCTATTATTCTGATCAAGTTCAACATTCCTGAGACACACCTAATAAATTTAAATGTTCCAAGTAATTACATTTTTTCATAAAAGCAGAAAGTTTGGATTGTTTATCTCATTGATATCTTCTCTCTACTTCTAAAAATGCTGGGTTCACAGCATAAAGAGTCCAGCCAAATTTCAATCCACAAATTTGATTGCATAGTTTAAAATCATATCAATTGATTACCATTTTTTACTAAAATTAAAATATATACACTATTAAATATTTAAAATTGTATATTTTATTCCTTAAAAATAAAAAAGAACAGCCAATTCAGAGCAGAGTAAAAGAATCTGACCCTGCACTTGAGAACTTTTGCTCCTCTTCTGCATAACAAATTCATGCAAATGTTCTCTCTCTGGAAGATTAACCACCTAAAGCTATGTGGAAATAGGAAGATGGAAATATAATTCCACAGTCCCTCCCCCACCAATTCAATAATGCTAGAGCAGGGAGTCACAATAATACCATACTGACTCTAGTTCAAGCCCCTTCTAATTGCTCATCTTTACAGTTAGAAGAAATTGGTGTTATTGTGAAGTGCATCCCACAATGAATCTATTCCCTCATCTGCTGATGGACATTTAGATTGCTATTACTAAATACACTGCAATGTATGAGGTCTATACAGGAATAAAGATGAAGTTTACACTAAAAAAACAATCTGAACACATGATGTAGCAAAACAACACAGTCACAATAGTGGTAGACAACGCTTCCTGAGTTTTGTCAAGTCTTATATGACGATCCAATGCCAATCATAGCAGTAGTGGCTGCTTGATGCTCCCTGTGTGAGGGAGGTTTCTGCCCTTCTCCGAGCACCATAATGCATACACGGTGTATATAATCAGAATGTACACATGTTTCTCAGCCTTAATTTTCCTTAATTGGTTTGTATTTCTTGGACATTAGTTCTCAGTTCATGTATCAATTCTAGTCTCCTTATCTGAAGTTTTCCCACCTGCCTCCAATTCATCATATCTTATTATTCTTAAGCTAGTACCTGTACAAATACATCTACATAGACATACCTGTGAGCGTATGTTCATCATATATGTGTCTCCCTTCTTTGTCTGAACTTAAATTCATGGAGGGGAGGGGAAAAATCATATGTGTACTCTAATTTTATCTTCATGAACTATATTATGCATGGTAAAGAAAATTAAGATTAAAAATTAGAGGTTTCTTTCTATTTACAACTTCATCTCAATTCAGGTAGAGTTATTTGATTTTTCTGTCAATTTGCTGTTAATGCCAGACATACAGGCAGCATTTGGTTAATAATTGAAGACGCAGATTGAAGTATCTATAGTTTTTCACAAGTGATTACTCAAACACCAACGCCTTAAGACCCTAACTTTCACAACAAGATCAACTAGACAAAAATTCAACATAGAAATATTCAGACATAACCTAAATCTTTGAACAAATAAACTTAAAAAAATGTCTACTGAATTTTTTCTACAAGAAAATACAGATTCTTCTCAGCAGCACATAGTACTAGTACTTCTCTAAAACTGATTACATGTGAGTCAATAAAACATAAAACATTTGAAAAGAATGAAAATTATCCTAGGCAGAGTATCAGATCATAGTAAGGTAAAATTAAAAGTAATAGCAAATGAAAGCACATAAAGTATAGAAGTGCATGAAAATTGAACAATACATTTTTGAATAATTAGTCAAAGAAAAAGGATGAAAGATTCTAGACTCATACGATAGCTTGCAGAAATAATGAAAGACATACTGGCAAACAGAATGCAACAGATTTGATGATCATACACCTTATTGAAGTAGGCCTCCTCCAGGAAATTTGATGAGGCCACAACATATGAAAATCCGTAAATATAATGCAGCATATAAATGGATGCAGACAAAAGCATATGACAATCTCACTAGATGTAGAAAAAACCTATGACAAAATTCAATATTCACTGAAGACATTAGGTACAGAAAAACCTCATCTCAGTGTACTAAGTGCCACTTATGGAGCCAGCTGTAGTGGAGCACACCTGTAATGCCAGCTCTCAAGAAACTGAGGTAGGAGCATCACTGTGAGTTTAAAGCCAGCCTGGGATACAAACCGAGTTTGAGGCCAGCTTGAACTGCATAGTGTAACCTGTCTCAAGAAGATTAAAGAAAAGAAGAACCAACCTAAAGAAGCAACTGAAAGACTTTCACAGTGCAAACTGTAATATATGAAGGAAGGTACTGAGGAGACCTTCAAATCATAGAAAGATATCACCAGTTCTTAGAGCCAATTTTGTTTCATCTTTCATAAAATTAAAAAAATACTATATCTAAAACGGTTGTAAAGGTTTAAAACAATCCCAATTAAAATACCACAAGTATTCAAAAAAACACTCATCACCACATACAAAACTAGAGAAAACAATCCTAAAATTTATGCAGAACCAGAAAAGCCCCGCTGTCAAACCAAAAGCAACCCTTGAACAACCAAAGCAAATCACCAAGAACCAAAATCCTCAATAGTGAGATATGTGAAAATGCTACAGATATTTAAAATCAAAAGTTTATAATGCTATATTGCAGCACTATACTCACACAAAAATATGCATGTGTTTTAGTGGAACAGAATAGAAGAAACGGGAACCACTTCACATACAGTCAGTCATCTGTAGGATCATTGAAAAGAAGGGCCAAAATCACACTGGAGGGAAGATGGCCTCTTTAATAAATGGTGCTAGCAAAACTGGCTGTCTGTACCATGGCTTATGGATTTTTACTCTATATTACACTAAAATAAAAGTGTATCAAAATCATAAATGTTAAAATAGAATACTCTGTTGGAAGACAAAATAGGTTTAAAATATTGGTAAAATTAAGCATACATGTAAGGAAGTACTGTCTGAAAAGGACCTAAATTGTGTAAGTAATAATATCAAAAATCAATAAATGAATCATACCAGATGAAAAAATCTCAGCAAGGGGAACAGCAGAGTAAAGAGACAACCTACAAAATGGGGAATAAATGTTGTCAGCTACATTTCTGACAGAGGAAATGTAGCTTATTATTATTTATAATATACAAAATATTATTATTTATTTATAATATACAAAATATTTTTTAAAAATTGGACTCCTGCAACAAAAAGACTCAATCAAAAATAGGTTCCTGAAATTAATAAATGTTTCTCAGAAGAAAATATAAAAATGGCTAGCAAATACATGGAAATACTCTTTAAAAATAAAAAAAATACATTAAATTGTACCCTATTTCTGGTCATTAGAGAAATACAAGCTAAAATAACACTGAGATTGCATCTTACTCTAGAAAAGTAGTAGATCACATCAAGAAATCAGAAAAGAAATTGCTGGAAAGATTGAGGGAAAATAAAAAGAATGTTTCTATACTGCTCACAGAATGTAAACTAGTCAAACCACTGTATAAATCAGTATGGGAGATGCTGAAAACCTAAAACTAGAAATTTGACTTGACCCAGGAATTTTCCCACTATGTATCTCCCTGAGAGAGCTAAAAACCTATGCCAGTGAAACCTATGTCTTAGCAACACAGTCCATAAATGCTGTGTTAGAAGTGGCCCAGCACGTCCAGCAACAGATGAATAGATAAAGCAAGCACGATATTTATATGCAGTGGAGTACAACTGCAATGCCATATACAATGATAAACTTGATTCATATGTAGGAAAATGAAATCACCTGATAATACAATGTCAAGTGGAATTAACTAGATATATACCAGCTCAGCTCTCACATGATTTCTCTCATATGAGAAATATGAACATAGAACAAATTAAATGTAAATCAAATGCAAATGAAGAACAAAATGAAAGATAAATCATAGGAAACAGAGAGATCTTTTGCAAAGGAGAAAAGGACCAAGAGCTAGGGTGAGGGTGGGGGAAAGGGTAGGGATGAGAAAAGCATAACCGTGCTGTGCACGTTTGTCTTCCCCACATGGGTTGAGTTCACTGTAGAAATCACTGGTGCACTGATTCAAAAATAAAATTTGCAAAGAAAAAAGATTTTGACAACAGGATCTCATACCAAAACGCTAAATAAATAAACAAATAAATAAACTTTCCTTTGGATGAAAATAAAACTTTCAGCTTGCTGCTTGAATTACACTCCATCATTCTCATAATTCTCTTTTAGCCCCAGTTTCACAAAGTATTGATGAACCTCCATGTATTTCAGAAGTTTTGGATCCATGGAATGAGTTTCACCTTATTTTAATGTCCAGTATAAAGAATATGAAACAAAAATCTATCCGTCCAATGAACTATGAAATTAAGATATAGCACAGATTACTGCTAGCAACAATGATTCTACTACCACATTCAGTTTAAGTTATGCTCTTCCTATAATTGTGTAATTTTGAGCTACTTACTTGATCTCTACTTGGTCTAATGTTTTCTCAACTCTAAAACAACAAAATTTTTTCTGACACATTTTGTGAAGATTAAATAGCAGACGATCAAGACTTCAGAACTGGCCAGACTTTGCATTATCTGTTATGCATGAATGTATCCTACAAGAAAGAAAATTCTGGAAAAGAAAAGAAATTAACAGCAATGCAGGAGTCTCAGTAATATATATATTAACTCTTCCCACAAATGTCCATTAAATTAATTCATCTGTAAAACTGGGGTTATAGGCAATTTTGTGTCTCTCTTAAATATTTCATGAAATACAATGTGAAAATTGCTTGTACTAGGATGAAATAGGTAGTGATATCATATAAGAAGCTATGTTGATAATCAGGATGATGTGGATGACTTTGTCACTATAAAGACCTCTAGTATACAAGACAAGATACTAAGAGTATGGTCAGGTTATTGATGATTCCTACTTTCTATTTCATGTGAATTTAACAGGTAGTGTGCATAAAATATTTTTTGTCTAAGCAAAGAAAACATTAGAGATCTGTGAACATGAGGTTCATCTGGTTACTAATATTTCCACAGTAGGAATCTGATGTAGTTATTCATCAACTCACACTACTAGATTTTTTTTTCTTTCTGCATTTTAGGGAAGGGTCTTCCGAGTGTTCAGGGTCTCACTACTGGATTGGACTCCAAGTGATCCGCCTGTTTACAGCCTCCCAAGAGCTGGGATTGCAGACGCGCACCACCACTTCAATTGCCATCTCATTGCACCATGGGGATGGGGCTGGCTCGGGGATTGAACCCCTGGCCCCTGCACCTGCTTGCAAGCCCTTTAATCCACTCAGCTATTTGGCTGGGCCCACGCTACTAGATTTCTGTCAAAATTATTTTAATTGTTCAGACTTCTGCAAAGTTAAGCTGTAGTTCAATTATGCGTTGAATCATAACTGAAATTGTGGTATGTTTTTATCTATAATTTAGTGATAATAACATAGCGTATTAGTTATACTTTTAGGTTCGATATTTCTTTTTTTATTAGGAAGACTATTTGTTTGTCATCCAGAAATGTTTTACTATTGATTCCTGTTAAAGCCTGAAATGATGAATGAAAACCTCAACCTAATATTTAGACAGGCAGAAAAAATGAAAAAAAATATGAAAAGAATTATAAATTAAAGTCCTTGCAAAGCACTCTGTTGAAATCACGAATGTTGCTAGGTAACTCTTGTGAAATAAATCATATAGACACTGTTCTTCATTTTAATGAACCACAGCAGAAATATCTAAGAACAATGCAAATTTTACCTTTGTATTAGCCATAATCTCCCTCTTGGTGATTAAGAATACTGAAATTATAATCATTTGCTGTTTTAAGATATCATCATATTATCTACCTAAGTATTTCTGTAAAGTAATTTGGAAGCCTGTGTACCAGCAAATAATTATCAGAATTACTTAAGGTCATTTTTATACCTAATTCAAGGCAATAATGTTGCAATCCAGTCAGCAAAACCTTGGCATCACCTTTATTCCCCTTAGAAAATTCTATTAATTCTAATTGTTGCAGGTTTAATGAAAGGGTGATTCAATATTCTATAACTAACCTTGAGCCATTTCCTTTTAGGGGTGACTATGTCACCAATGAGGGGACATAAATCATTTTGACTTAAACAATTAAATACCCCCATACATTAAATCCTAAGAAAAGGAAGACATTGCATTATTCTGTATACCTAAAATTTTATAAAAAGCTTAACATGGCTAGTGAAATTCTATACCGTTTCTAATAGTTTTTGCTGCCATTTCATATTGTTTTTAAAAAGTAATTTTTAATAGCCTGGCCAGACAGCTCAGTGGACTAAAATGTCTGCTTAGACCAGTTTAGGCAAGGAGTTCCATTCCTGGCACCACATGCCACTCTAGTCCTGCCCCCAGGGCAGGCTGATCCGCTAGAATCCAGGTATAGTGGCACATGACTGTAATCCCAGCACTGGGGAGGCAGAAGGCAGGAGGACCACTACGAGTCCAAGCTGCACAGTGAGTCTCTGCAATAGCCAAATACATTAAAGAACACAACCACCCCAAAAAAGTCATATAATTAAATTATTATGAAAACCAGAAGTTTTTACAAGGCTTTACTAGTTTAAAATTCAAAGTTTTGGTCTGGGAAGTTACCTCAGCACCTTAAGTGCATGCTTGGAAAGTGCAAAGTCCTGAGTTAAAACTGCAGTATCAAAAAATAAAAATAAAAACAACATGCAAAATGTCATTAGGTCTGTGTTCTTGGGAGAGTAGTGGGAGAAATAAATTTTCCTGAGTTTTTCTACCCTTAGATGCTCCCTCAGCTTTTCCTGCTGCCAGCCCCTCCCTTCATTTACAAAGCCAGCAGCGTAACATTTTAAATCTTTCATGCACTTTTCACATTCATTTCTCCTTCTGTTGTTATATTGTTAGTGTCTGTGGTTCTCTCTATCCTTCCCACCTCTTTTACCTTATCCAACTTTCTACAAGGAATGTAATCATTATGCAGTGCAAACCTCTCGCAACAAAAATAAACACCACAAAATAGCACATCCTTGCGATTACACTGCGAAGTCTGCCAAACAGCTCAGCGGATTAAAGCACCTGCAAGCGGGCGCAGTGGCCACACCAGCCCAGCCCTGGGTTTCCATGAGTTAGCAGTTGAGACTGGGCATGGCGGCAAGAGCCTGTAACCTCAGCTCTTGGGAGGCTGTAAATAGGTGGATCACTACAAGTCGGATCTGAACACCCTGTAGACCCTTCAGAAAAATACAAAAAAAAACCCCAAAAAACCGAAGTCTCCTTTTCTTGGAATTTTTAATGAAACCACATCTTCAACATTTCTTCTGACATTTAAGGCAACATATTTACAGTTCAGGTATTTAGCATGCGACCATATTTTGTATGCTGTGTTTGCAAACTCTTTCTCCCAAGAAAGATAATGTTTAGCTTCATAATGACATCATGGGAGGATAATACCATAGTGTGCAGTTGGAAAAGAATCATATTTGTTACTGATTGAAGGATACTTCGCAGCAGCTATGGTCTCTATGAAAGATAGCAATAGCAACATCTAGTTATGATAAAAAATGTTTTCAGATATTTCTGAATATTACTGAGGATAGCTATTCCCAGTTCAAGTTCATTACCACAAATTTATTTATTTTTATCTCTTATAACTCCATGAAACAAACCATCTTCTATGTGCTCCTAAATTTAGAAGCTAGTGGTAACCAAGACCGTCAATACTACTTTTGTCTTTACTTTTTATTACTACATGTTTTAGTACATAAAGATGACACTCTTTCTGGGGAATTGGTACATGTACATAAGTTACTAATTTTTTTTTATCCTTTCCCCCCCTCCATCTCGTGATCATTTTTCCATTTGTGAAAGATCTGTTTCTCTACTTCTGATAACCCTTTTTACTTTGTAATTCATTTAAACTTTGGGATTTTTATATAAAAATGCATATAATATCTAACCTTGTATTTATTTTTTTTCACTTAAGATCACATCAAGCTGAATTCATTTTTTTTTACAAATGACCCAAATTTATCCTGATTCATTGCGAAGTGCTACTCCACCATGTATAAATACCACCTTTTCTTTATAAATCACCTGTTAGCCTACTTCTGAGATCATATCCAATTTACAAAGCTTCTACACAGTAAAAGAATCAGACAACAGTGTGAAGAGAAAACCTACAAAATGGGAAAATACCATGCCAACTATACCTTAGACAAAGCACTGAGGCTGTCTTTTTAACAATTCTCTTTGATTTTCTTTACCTCTGAAGTGTTAGGATTTTCAATATAGCTTTTCCGGAAAGTAATACATTCTGATTTGTCAACTACCCAAACTCTGCTGGTCAGCTTTGCTTTTGCTGAGACCCACACAAGTTAAAGGAGAAACTGAATTCATTTTATATCTGCAGGGGATTCTGTCCTGCATTAGCTGGCTCCAGTACACAAACAGAAGGAGAAAGGGCACTACAAGGCCAGGTAGGACAGGGTTCAGGGACAGGTGGCTCCCGTGTCACGCCTCCACTATCCACACATACACACCTGGACTGTTGCTGCTCTGATTTGCTCACCCTTTCTGAATCCATCAAGTTGATAACACGACTGACAGTGATAACTATTCACATGTGTCCTGATCTGTTGGTTGCCAGAAGAAACTATAAATGAACACTAATGGCCCACTTGTTGTCCTACACTGACTGTAAACACACACGGAGCTTCCCATGGACATCTTCATTCATTTTACTATAATTCAGTGATTTTTTATGCCATGTACATTTCTTGGTGTACTTAGAAACATTGTAAGTTTCTAATGGCTTTGGTATCCAACTGGACCATGCCATCTGTAATGTCTAAATTAAATGTGGATCTTCTCAGAATAAAGTACTGCCAACTACACTAAGTCGTCTTAATTAGATTGAATTTTATCAGAACACTTTCTTTTGGCACTTATTTTAAAAACTGAAGTCCTTCTTATAGAAAAATAAATGGTTTCAAATCTATCTATCTGTCTGTCTGTCTATCTATCTTTCTATTTATCTATCTATCTATCTATCTATCTATCTATCTATCTATCTATCTATCAGTCTATCTATCTAGTGTGTGTGTGTGTTTGTGTGTGTGTGTGTGTGTGTGTGTGTGTGTGTGTGTGTTTTAGAGAAGGGTCTCCAGGGTGTTCAGGGACTACTACTAGATTGGACTCCTAGTGATCCACCTATTTAGCCTCCTAAGAACTGGGATTATATGCACACCCCACCACACTCAGTCTCAATGCACCCCGAGGGCAGGGCTGGCATGGTCAAGTTTATTATTATAAATAGTATATAAATTTAAATTATAGTCTGAATAAGAAACAAATTGATTTTATACCCTTTCGGAGACAAGTTCTGACCTTGAAAACGTAGCCCTGGTTGGTGTAGAACTCATGGCAATCCTTTGAACTATTAGAACATATATTTCCATTGACATACACACATTGCCTATGCAAATAATCCATAAAACTATTTTTACAGGTTGATAATTGTCAATAACATGAAAATAAAATAAATTTAGCTTCACGATACTAATATAAGTGAGTGCTTTGTCAATGTTACTCTGCTGTACATGTATGATACGATTAAATGCCTGAACTTCAAATTGAAATAATTCTTCAAAGATATGTGTTGAATGTGAGTAATGAATCTTAAGCAATTATTTTTGAAAGAAGAGAGATGGTGTGACATTATAACCTGGAAAGAATGAAACTTGAACATTCTTTAAATCAAATAATTATGTCCATGAATACTATCTCTCACGAAACTATACATAATATTTTGTGACATATCCCACATATACTCAACTCAAATGTTAGAAGGAATTTAGCATTTAACTTTCTCTTTCATAATTACATTCTTGCTTTACACTAAGGTTACAGAAAAATATGATAGTAATAGCAGAGAAAAATATTCATAGTTCTATTGTTTTATTTAGGCTGTTGCCATGTCTGTTATTTTTGGAAATATAAAATCCTTGGTTCAAAAAGGAATCTTTCATCCTCATGTTAGGCTTTTTTTTTTTTTTGGCAGAACTGGGGATTGAACTTAGGCCCTTGCGCTTGCCAGGCAACTGCTTACAGCCCCTAGTCTTTCTTAAAAACTAATTTTAAAGAGAATAAAGAAATAGTAAAAAAAAAAAGAAAAAAATCAAGAATAACAGAGAATTTGAATTTAACAGTAGTTGTTGTCATCAAATTAGTTGTTTAGATTACTAGAAAAAAGCATGCAAAATTGTCAAAAAATAAAATAAAAAGAAGAAAAAAATTAAGTATTAAGTGCTCCTTTCCACAGACCAGTACAGTTATCAGCAGTACAGTTATCCAAACTACTCTATGCATAAACATTCTTATTTCTCCACTTCCTTCTTTGTTTTCTTTTGTTCTTTCCTTCATTCCAACTGTTAAGGAAAGAAACCATTCCATTTTTTAAAATGAAGGTTATATCTCAGTCCATACCACCCTGAATGAGCCTTATCTTGTCTGAATGAAAGTTATTTTGATGTTCTAATGTCATTTTTGAATAGCATGTATTTTTCTGCACAGAAACAGATATTAAAATTATGTATGTGTATATACATATATATGTGTGTGTGTATAATTAGCTATTGTTGACATTTTAAAAGGTTTTGTGAAGTGTTTTCAGTTTATCATGGTTTCAGAATGCTGAGTAAAACCATAGCATCATTTTAAGCCACTCCATTTACTTAGAGCAATAATTCTTTAGTATTTTTTTATTTTTAGTATTGTTAAAAATCCAAGAAGTATTTGGATTTTTAAAATAAGTGGCAAAAGAAATAGTGTTTGGAAAAAACAACCTAATTAGGACAACTTTGAATAGTTGGCAGTACTTTATTCTAAGGAGAAGATCCACACTTAATTTAAACATTATAGGTGGCATGTTCCAGGTAGATACCAAAGCCATTAAAAACTTATAATGTTTCTAAGTACACCAAGAAATGTACATGGCAAAAAAGTAAATTTAAATGCAAATATGCTTACTTAATTCTCTGCAATAGCTGACTATTCCCCATGAATGACACCACAGAAATAATCAATAAATAAAGCTCAAGCATTCCACAATGGATATTGCAGGTTGAGTTCATATAATGTAACTGTTGTGTTTCAATTTCATTGATTGTTTTTATGACATGAAAATGCTGCCGCAGATAGAAAACTATGCAGAAAGACAGAAAATCAGAGGAAGTTTCATGGAATTATGGAATAAATGATACATGTATTAAAAGAGATAGTAATAGCAGTTTTGAAAGATTCAATTATAAAGGATATTTCCATTAGTTTTGTGAGGATTTTCTTGAAGTCACTGTCTCTTTTTTTTTTTTTTTTTTTTTTTTTTTTTTTTTTTTTTGTCTTTTTTGAGACAGGGTCTCATTGTGCAGTTCAGGCTGGCCTTGAGCTCACTTTGTAGCTCAGGCTGGTCTCGAACTCACAACAATCCTCCTGCCTCAGCCTCCCGAGTGGTGGGATTACAGGCATGCGCCACCACGCCCGGCCACTGTCTCTTTAAAATAGGTAAACATTTTCTAATAATCTGCATTCATATTATCATCTGTGCATTTTCAGAAAATTATTTTATATTAAAGGTCTGAGAGAATAGGCTATCAACATTATTTACCTGGAAGTGGAAAAGCAATTTCAATCAAATTTTAGAAATAGTGTAACAGTATATATCCCCAAAATCCTATGAACTACAATAACATTGTTGCACAATAACATCTTCTCCAATGAATATTTTCTAAATAAAAATGTTTTCAGTAAATTTTTACAACCACTAGAGAAAGTATAGAGTTCTCCTTCAAATTATGAATAAAACATCTACAAAATCCATATACTCTCCTGGGACGAATCTAAAGAGCAGGAATTCACTGTGTAGTAGAAAGAACTGTACCACATGGGATTTATGGCACTAATTACAGTAGCCAGGATACAGAAACACATGTAGACAAAGAAAATGTATACATGGGGCCAGAGAGATAGATCAGTGGTGTAATCACCCATCTGACAAGAACAAGGTCTTAAGTTCAATCCCTGGTAATATGAAGAAAAAAAAGAAAAAGAAAATATGTATAGAAATCAGAACAAAGAAAATCTTGTACTTGAGACAAGATAATAGGTGTGGAAGGCACAGTATTAAGAAAAATAAGGCAAGCATTAAAATGCTCCACAATGTTGCTCATATGTGGAATTCTAAAAAATTAAATTTCAGGAAAGGAAAGGACGATAGTGATAATTAGATTCATGGAATAGTGGCTGGGGGCTTGGGGAATATGTTGGTGGAACAATAGGAAATTTCAGATAGACAAGAGGAGTTCAAGAGAGCCATAATTGCCAGCCATGAATTGTATATTTGAAAATAGCTACGAATTGGATTCAATTTATTGTAACAGAAAAAGGATATGAGTTAAAGCATATATCTATAGTGAGCTTGATATGCTAGTAAATTTTTAATTCATTTTAAACTAAAAGCACTTTTTACTTTAAGACTGTATTTTATGCTTACAGTATTTTCTACAATGGTACGTTCAGAAAAGTACTGGAGCTGAACCAACTGAATTGCTGGGAACGGGGTAAACTCAAAAGTTAATATAATGTACAACAACTATTTTGTCAGCCATTCATAACACAAGGGAAACCTGACTTGCACGCTAAAGCACGCAAGCATGTTGCCGTGGAGGTGCGTCCGTCCATCATTTGAGTTCCGAGCTTTCATCCCATTTTAGGACGAATAATGAAGAGTTAACTTCAAAATCTTAATTTTACTTGAATAAGGAAATTCAATGATAACCCACACATTGCTGAATGTTTAATGCTATCGTCTTAACTTTAAGGTCACAGAGATGAAATATAGATTAAACACTTAGATTCCTACTTAAATGTTCAGGAGCCCTATAAAAAGGCAGTTCACATTAAATGTATAGCTATAAATCCTGCTTAACTCACTCCATTTCGCTTTTGCACACGGTTTTAATTCTATTTTTATCAGTAAAATTACACCCCTTTCACAAACTTTCTGTGATAATTTGTGGCAGTTAATGATGACGTTTGAACCACACATTACCTTTACTTTTTTGAACCTAGATATGCACGAGACAAGAATGGATAATTTGTCATGTTTCTCAATTCAAAATAGAGAATTTCTTCAGCTGAGGAAAACATCTTTCTTTAAAAGATGAATTCTTCCAGAAGAACAGTGGGAGGGGCAACTAAAGTGAGGAACGTGTGCATTCTTCGTTTAAAATAAAATATAGAAATCAGTGCAGTATGTTTCTATCTATAAATTACACAGATTCTGGAAATAACCTTCATTTCCTCTTTTTCATGCACATTTTTAAAGAGAATGTAAAAGAATAATAATAAATAACTAGGAATGATACAGTATTTCATTAAAATAATATAAATTCAGCAATATTTGTTGCATGACAGTGTTATCTTCAACTTAGTTGTTTAGATTACCAGATATTTGTATGCAAAATTAAAAAAAGAAGAAAAAATGTTTTGAGAATTCAAGAAGAAAGAGAAAGACGAAAAACGTGAAAGGATTAACTGCTCCTTTCCATAGATCATTAGAAATACTCCGTTCAATTATCCAAGCCATCTTCCACATCTATGAGATGTATCTCTTTCTTCCCTCCCTCCCCCTCCTGACCTCTTCATCTCAGTAGTTCCTTCTTTTTGTACAGATTATTCACTTTTCACAGTATCTATTGTTCCTGTCACATTTGATTTACTCTTTCAAGTTCTTACACCACCGAGAAAATGCTGTTTGCACATGTGGGTCTGATTTATTTCACTTAAAAGTATGATCTCTAATTGCATCATTTTTCTGATAAAAGCCTCAAATGTGTCATTTTTATAGCTGAGTAATACTCCATTATGTAAAAATACCACATCTTCTTTGTCTATTCCTAAGTTGATATTCATGAGCATTTGAGTTGTTACCGAGATACTGCTTTTACAAACTGCTATCATAAAAATGAGTATAGATCAGGCATTGTGGTGCACACTTATAATGTCAGCACTGGGGAGGCTGACACAAGAGGATCTCTAGAGTCGGAGCTGCATACTGAGACTCTGTACCAAATGGATGTGCAAACATCACTGTGGTAGGATATTTTTTAGTTCTGATATCAAGAAGGGGAAACCTGGGTCAAATGAAACAACTAGTTCTAGTTTTTTGAGATATCTTCAAATGGGTGTCCATAGTTGTTGTACAAGACTACACTCCCACCAACAGTGGAGAAGGCTCCCTTGTTCTCAACAACCCCTCCAATATTTATTATTGTTGACTTCTTGATGACAGCCATTCTTTCTGGGGTGAGATGGAATTTCACTCTTGCTTTAATTTGCATTTCTTCAATGGCCAATGATGTTGGACATTTTTAATATATTTATTTTTAATTTGCATTTCTTCATCCAAAAAATGTATATTCATCTCAGATGCCCCTTTGTGGATCAGTTCTTTGAATTTGGGGTGTCCCAATTTTTTAAAAATTCTTTAGATTTTATAGACAGAAGGCCTTTGTCAGAGAGACAGTAGACTATAATTTTTTCCCAGTTAGAGGGTTTTCTTTTTACTCTGTTAGTGATTTAGTCTGAACCTGTAGAAATCTTTCAAAAAGATAAGATCTCAGTTGTTGACTCTTTGAGCTATGTCCTGTGCAGTTTGCTTCATTTACATGAACTCTCTGCCTATCCCTGTGTCTAAGACTTATACATACTTTTTCTTCCAGAAGACTCAGTGTTTCTGTTTTAATATTTGCATCTTTAATCCACTTTGCTGCACTCCAGTGCACGTTGATAGACATGGGTCTAATTTTAGCCTTCAGCATGTGGCAAGCCAGTGTTCCCAGTACAATCTATTAAAGAGGCTATATTTCTTCCAGTTAACCTGTTGGGCACTTTTGTCGAAGCTAAGGTGGCTCTGTGTGTTTGTAGTTGTGTCTACATCTTCTACTCTATTACATTGATCCTTATGTCTGTTTCTATGCCAGTACTATGCTGATTTTATCACAATAGAATTATAGTATAATTTCAGGTCAGACATTGACATAATTCCTGCCTTTCCTTTATTGCCCATGACTGCCTCTTCATTTTTGTGTCTCTTCTGATTGCAGATGAATTTTAGGAATGTTTTCTCTAGATCTGTGTGGTATGGTATTGGTATTTTAATTCAGATTGCATTGAATCTGTATAGCAATTTGGGGAGTAGGGTCATTTTCACAATGATTGTTCTTACTGTCCACGAACAAGAATATTTTTAAAATTTTTCTGTAATCTTAAATCTCTTTTCTGAGATTACTGTAATTTTCACTGTATAAACACTTTACTTCCTTTGTGAGAATGACTCCTAGGTATTTCGTTTTTTGTGAATTTTATTGTGAGAGCCATGGTTTCCCTAATTTTTCTCTCATTATTTTCATTGTTGCTCTATAAAAATGTTATTGTTTGAGTGTTGACTTTGTATTCTACTATGTTATTGTATCTGGTTATTAAATCTATGTCTCATGGTTGAATTTTTGAGATTAGAGTATCATATCAGCTGTACATAATAATTTCACTTGTTGTTTTCCGATTATTATTCTTTTAATTCTTACTCTCTTGTTTAATTTCTTTGTTTTTATTTTTATTTTTTATTAATTTTATTGAGAAATAAATAGCAATGAGACAATCTCAAAACATGTTAGTAGAACAGTTTCAATAATTAATACATTGCATATTGTTTTATTCATAGTGATTATTCATATAACAAGATGGAGACATGATACTGTGTCCAAACACTATTAGTACAAATCTTTCTTCTCATTGATTTAAGAGAAAGTAGCTATATACCTGTCTTAACTATTTTGTATGCACAAATGCAAAATGGTCCTTCATTCATATACCATTTTTTTGTTTAGTTTTGTCAGAGATAGATAGTCCATTGCCATTTAAATATTGTAGGTGAGTGAATTCAAAATAATCTAATATAGTCCAGTAGTCCATAATAAGTGGGTTATCTGTAGGACTGGCAATGTCAGAAGTTATTGACTTGAATCTTTTACAGCTCAGCATATCAATATGGCTTTATGTTTTGTACCTCATTTACATGATTTTCTGCTGGATGGTTAAGACCAAAATAAAGGAAGACATATATAACAATTAATTTAACTTTTGTATCTGACAAGGACAGTCAAATTCCCTCAGGATTTACCCTGAAACCCTGTACAGCAGTTTGTAGATCCTTTGTTAGTGTCAGCCATGTGAATGAGTTGCAGCCATTGCTTGAACAGGTTGCTGTCTGTGAAAGCCTGAGAGAATGTTTTCTCTCCATGTGACTCTCCTTAGGCACACTCTAAATTGTTAATCACTTTACTCTGTGGCCCCATAATGTCCTTGGTCAGAAAATTTGGGACATCTCTGAGTTACAAGATGTTACAGTACAGGTTCTCATATGTCCTGAGTCCTTACTGACCTTGGAAGGCTAGGGCAAAAATGCTGGCTATACCTGCAGCCCTTCTTTCTCTCTAATTTTTGGTAAGAAAACTTAAGTTTTAACCCTCCAGAAGAGCTTAATTATATTATTACCCTATGGCATAGGCAGTTGAGCTTACCCTTACTATTTGCCTGAATATCAAACATCTGAGACCTAGCATGGAACAGGTATTTTCCATCAAGTATTGATATGTTAAACTTTAAATCCCTATAGAATGTGAAGAAAATAATAAAAAAATGAAAAATTTAAAAAATGAGAATAAACAATTACATATTTTTTACACAGAAATTTAGAAATCTAACCTTATCAACATTGCAACAGGAAGTCCTATGATTTTTTTCTTGTCTCTTATTTTCATTAATTACCCTTTTTTTAAAAACAAGCATTTAATTGAGAGACAGCATAGCAGTAATTGATATGACAGACAAACAGTACGTATTTAGAAATGCAGAACTCTCTCAGGCATTCCAAACACGACCCTAGTATTACACATTGGTATCTTCAGTGCAGTTGCTTAGTTCACAGGTATCAGCATATATAGTGAGTAAGGGTGAGAATCCTAACAATTCAGTGCTAGTTTCATACAGCTGCTGAAGATTCTAATGATCATTTCAACACTGAGATACATCTCACCCCAGAAAGCATGTCTGTCATAGAGAAATAAACAATAACAAATGTTGGAGAGACTGTGAGGAAAAAGGAGTCCCTCTCCGCTGCTATTGGGAATGTAGACTGGTGCAACCATTGTGGAAGGACTGGAAATCTCATTCAACCCAGCTATACCCCTACTAGGAATTTTCTCAAAGGAACTGAAAAACCTTATATCATAGTACTGGATGAAAAAGATCTGATATTTTTATATAACATAGTGTTATAAAGCTATAAAGAATGATAAAGAGGAAAGTTCTCTTTTAAAGCTTGAAGCCTTTTATTTAAGTGGATGCCACTTGAAGATATATTAATAAGTGAGATAAACCAGACCCGCATGTATAAATGTCATATAGTCTCCCTAGTATAAAAACTCAAGAGAATAAATAAATATAGAAAGGTAGAACACAACTGAAAGGAAAGTGAAAAGGATTAAAGGATTAAACAACAAAGAGAGGGTAAGGGTAGAAGCTAGGAAACATGACAGGGGCAAAATGGTACATTTATATGCACAACGTGGTTAAGGTGATTATCATATTTAATCACTTTGGCAAGTGTTTCCAGAACTATACTGAATAGGAGTGATGACAGTGGACATCATTGTTTTAATTTTGATTTTAAAGTGAAGGCTTTCAGTTTTTGTCCATGTAGTATGATGGCAGCTGTTGCTTTGTCATAGATGGTTTTTATCAGGTTGAGGTACAGATCATCTTTTCTGGAGAGTTTTTATTCTACTTGCATCCTTTAAGTATTTTGAGCAATAGAATAATACAGGGCCAGGGATATAGCTCAGTAGCACATAGCCTGCCTGGCAAGCTCAAGGACCTGAGTTTGATTCCTCAGAAAGAAGGAAAGAAAGAAAGAAAGAAAGAAAGAAAGAAAGAAAGAAAGAAAGAAAGAAAGAAAGAAAGAAAGAAAGAAAGAAAGAAAGAAAGAAAGAAAGAAAGAAAGAAAGTAGAATTATACAGTCAGGATTATACATTAAGAAAAAAATTAATAAGGTCACAAAACAAATATGTAGGATACACTGATTTTAGAATCCATAGGATTGCATAGTGGACCCAAGACAAGATTTTAAATGTGCATGAAAATTAAAAATGTAATGAAAAAATCTACCAACAGAGAGAATCTAAGATCCTGATGGATTCTTAGAATCCATTTTATTCTGTAGAATAAAAGACTCTAAATGAGTCTTTTATTTGTCCAAAGATTTTTATGCATCTATTGAGATGAAAATGTGGTTTCTGTCTTTGTCTCTGCTGGTGTAGTGGGTTACATTTACTGATTTGCATATACTGAATCATCCTGCATTACTGGGATGAATCCTACTTGTTCATGATGTATAATGTTCTTGATAACTTGTTGCATTCCATTTGCTAGTATTTTATTAAGGACTTTTGCCTCTAGGTTCATTCAGGAGATTAGCCTGTAGTTCTCTTTTTTGGTTGGATCTTTCTCTAGTCTTCATATCAGAATAAAGCTTGCCTCCAGGAATGTGTTTGGGAGAATTGCTTCACTTTTAATTTCATTGAAGAGTTTGAGAAGAGTTCATATTAAATTTTCTCTAAATTTCATGCATAAGTGAATCCATCAGGATCTTAGATTCTCTCTGTTGGTAGATTTTTTCATTACATTTTTAATTTTCATGCACATTTAAAATCTTGTCTTGGGTCCACTATGCAATCCTATGGATTCTAAAATCAGTGTATCCTACATATTTGTTTTGTGACCTTATTAATTTTTTTCTTAATGTATAATCCTGACTGTATAATTCTTCTTTCTTTCTTTCTTTCTTTCTTTCTTTCTTTCTTTCTTTCTTTCTTTCTTTCTTTCTTTCTTTCTTTCTTTCTTTCCTCCTTTCTGAGGAATCAAACTCAGGTCCTTGAGCTTGCCAGGCAGGCTATGTGCTACTGAGCTATATCCCTGGCCCTGTATTATTCTATTGCTCAAAATACTTAAAGGATGCAATTGAAAGGCACACTCTTTAGTTTCATATCTGTCCACTTTGATTTCCTTGCTACACCGAACTTGTCAAATCCAATACTATGGCTTCACAGACACAATGAACTGCTTACTGCTCACCTTACGCACCCTGTTTTTCTTAAGGCCCTTTTTTTCTCTAGACTTCCATCTTGAGTTAGGGTATTCATTTTGCAGCTTGTTTGTCTGAATAAACTTCTCACTATTGTGCAAAATAGCTCAAAACTCATTTGCTTTTTTATATCAATTCCGGCTTCTCTATCCTGAGTTATGCTATGCTGTTCATCATGAAGGCTGAATGATGAATGCACTAAAAAGATCTCTCTCTGTCTCTGTCTACCTGCCTCTCTCTCTCTCTCTCACTCTGTCTCTCTCTCCCTTTCTTCCTCCCTCTGCCTCCTCTCTCCCTCTTTCCCATTTCATTACTTTCAAAATCAATGGATATCAACAAGGAAAAGTTTTTACATATTTCTTAATCTATTCATGTAATTCATAATAGTGGTTATTTAACTATTTTGCTCACTTATATATTAGCCAGTTTAATATATATTTGTTGTATTTTGGTATTCAGCAAACAAGATCATCTTTGTTAGTGTTGGCCTTCTTAAGACAAAATGATATGAACTTTTCTAACTTTTGTTTAAAGAGCTCGCTGCCACCTCGTACTGTACACACACTGTAAGTATGGTGAATCTTGTACAATAAGAATTTTATAATATTCATAGTCATTTCTGTGTTTGGGAAGAGTTATTCAAGTGTACAACTAAGTTTACTTCTTACAATTCATCAGTTAAGCTTCTTGTAGATTGGATTTCACATAATTTGTTTCATAGCATTAGGTAAAATTAGGGCAGGCCAAATAGCTTAATGAATTAAAGCACCTTCTTAGGCAGATGCAGCAGCTGGGGTTCAATCCCCAGCATGGTGTGCTGGCCCTGTACCTGAGGCATGCTGAGAGGGCAGTGAGACTTGGCATGGTAGCATGCGCCTGTAGTCCCAGCTCTTGGAAGGCTGAATACAGGCAGATCACTAGAAGGCTGATCTGCATAGTGAGACCATCTAGACCCTGTCTAGATACAAAAAAAAGGTAAAAATTTGAACATCTAGAACTAATTGCTAGCATGCTACTTTATCTATAATTCATAAGTTATTGTATTTTAATTTGCACAGATACCTTTAATTTCCTGTAAATTGAATCCTGTGGCAATATTTTTATTATCCTATTTTATTGTCAAGAAACTTAATTGTTAAATGAATTCAATAATATATACATAGGTTTAACAACAATTTTCACTTTTGAATTATGGCCTTTCACCATGATGATGAAATTGTTATATTTATTTTTGATGAAAATAAATGTGGATGCAGAATCAGCAACCTTGCTTCTTATCTCAACTGGAAGACAAAGCCTTAGTTTCTCCACGATTGGCTGCATTTTTCCTGTAGCAACCCACACTCACACCCTCTGTCTCTCTCTGTCTCTCTCTCTGTCTCTCTCTCTATCTCACTGTCTGTCTGTCTCTCTCTCTGTCTGTCTGCCTATCTGTCTCTCTCTCAGAGATGCACACAAACATCTACACACTGCTAATCATCTTTTAATCAATACTACAAAATATTTGATAAGAGCACTATAAAGGAGAGAAGTTATTTTTGGCTCACAATTACAGTGGGTTTAGTCATAGTCAACTGCCCCTGTTCTTTATAGGACTGTCTAGAGTAAATACTCCACGCCAAGGAAAGCATGATGGGATAGAGATGCTCACTTCTTGGAGGTCTCCCAGTCAAGAGAGGAACAAGTGCCTTAAATGAAGACACCAAGAACCAAATGTCACCTGGGAAGCCACAGTTCCCGTGGCCTGTTCCATCCTAGTAGGGCCCACCTCATAATTGACCACATCAGCTCTGAACTATGAATGGGTTAAGTCCTGATGAAGTTAGAGCTTTCTGAACCAGACACTTCTGAAAAAGCTCTGCAGCTGGCAACAAAAAGCCTTCAGCCCAAGGAGCCTTTGGGGGGACATTTTAGATAACAGCCATAACATTCTCTGAACTCATTTCCAACTCATGCCCTCATTAATCCACATCACCTAAATTAGCCTCTTCATCCTCCTGTGAACTCTCCCAACACACTCTTGCCACATGGCTTGCATTTTCTGCCTCAAATGTTTTCACATCAACACTTTCTTGATAATTTGACCTAGTTTATGTCTAATGAAGCTTTATTTTCTTTGTGACTGCCCAAAATTTGTAGCTTTTCACCCACAGCTTTCCCTGCCGTACCCATATCGTTTGTACTTCTTTATAGAATTCTCATATTTGCTGTTTAGATAATCATCTTAACATGGGTAAAAATTTTTGTTTTAGTATAGAATTATAACCTTATTAATAGCTCATGATTTGCCTCACACAAGTTATACAATTATTTTTTAGAATGAAGTAACGACAGGATACATAGTGTATGAAATCTTATTTTGTCTAATAAATTAGACAAAAATCAATTGTTAAAATAAAATTGATTATGCTGAATCAATACTACCCAAATATTTCATCTGGGACAGAGAAATAAGCTTGAATTTAACTTTATCTCTGCTCTGTTATTCACTATGTGATCATGCAGTTCTTCATATTTTCTTCAAGCCTGTTTATCCTCTAGGGTTAATGTTAATCATTCCTTCATAACCTTAAAAATTGAATTATAAAATATGTACCAGTTAATGCAATTACCTCTTACTCTTTACACCATTTAGGATAAAATACAAGTATATGAAGTAAATAGAGACCAAATCAGCAGACATTCATACAAATGAAAGGAGAATTTTTTTTTTTTTTATAGTGGGACAACAGATACACATCATAACTGTCACAAACAAACCAGGATGTATGATTAACCTAGCTGATATGGACACATAAATTCAGATATTGAAAGTAACTGAATATACAAGAAGTTTTCTGGGTATAATGGATTTCCATCTGCCATCATTTGCATGTCTTCATAGGTTGATAACTAAAAGCATTTCTCATAACAAGAAAATTAACAAGGTTTTTCATTTGAATTAGGCTTTGTCAGTTTAATATTGTGTGAAATTTCATAGGAAGATATAGAGGAAAGAGTGATATTAATTTTATTTAGATGTTGGTGTATGCAAGTAGGGTAGTGAAGAGATTTCTTTCAACAAAAGCCAGCATTGAACCAGTAACTCTCTGACTGCTGAGAACAGGTTGTACATTGGGAGATGTAGCCACCATGGAATAATGTTGGAATGAGGCAGAGACGATAGATCCCTGGCAAATCAAATCTGCTTGGGTACTCTGAGTATTGACCCTGGAGTCCATCCAAGTGATAGGTAATGATCTCTGCAAGTAATTAATTGGGCAAGTTTCTGTTTCCTGCAAATAAGAACTAACATTGTAAGATGCACTGCAGAGTTTTCTGATTCATTGCACTGTTTCTCCACTTAATGCTAATATAATCTTTTCATAAGGGAATGAGTGATCTAGGCTGGTCTCCCTAAATACCATACTAATGAGTACTGAAATATGAACTATGCATCCACTTCAGTCATGGATCTAGAAAAATTATCACTCTCTAATTGGTTGCTTTTTGGCAAGTTTTATCTCATACATATGTGCCATGAATAAATATTTCTAAGACATTCTCTTGAATACCATGAAAAAACTTCTTACATTCATTAAACCTTTTAATGAATTTTTTGTGATGTTCAAAGCATATCATCACAAATCGGGTCAAGCTATTAACAGCTATGCTGCCTAGACAAAATATGGTCACCTTTCAGAAAGCTAGCATTATATAAGCTCAGGATTAACTTTTTATTAGTAGCTGACTCAAGCTGATATCTGCTGGCTTCTTGTTTCATTAACATTAAAAGATTTACTGAATATTTTAGATTTTTTCCTTGGGTGAGTATCTCATAGATATCTGTTATAAGACATTTTGCTTATATCCTCAGCTTCTTCAGCTGTCAAGGTGAATAAAAATTAAAATATTTTGATAAGTCATTATAAATTATTTGACTTTATTTGTCTGAAATTCTTGAGACATTTTTATAATAAGTCCAAGGTAAAAAGCTATACACATGTGAGTTTGTACATGCACACACACACACACACACACACACACACACAGTGTTTCCAGAAGATCATGGTTAAGACAAATTTCTCATCAGCTGATAAAAACAAAGTCCATGAAACCGTTTATATTTCTGTGAAATTTATTACAGTGAATGTGGAATAATGTGCTCTTCTTAATATTTCAGTATTTCAATAAGATATTTTAGCTGTAAGTAAAGCTGAACCAATGAGAACTTAATATGGTTATCAGACCCCACACCCAGAACAAAGCTGTTTGGAGCCAATTTGTTTGCTTTGAGATTGAATCCAATCTAAAGTGTCTACCCTATGATTACAGATATGCAAAATTCATAAATGCAAATGGACAATTGGAAGGGAACGGAAATATTAGTGTAGCTGATTTGATGGAATGGCAGTGTTCAAAAGAGTATAATTTTATTTTTATGTTACTGGTGCGATAAACACCAAAAAAATGCAATTAGTTAAAACTCTGAGTAGTATTTAATCTCAGAAGACTTGCTTATGTCTGTGTGTAAGGCATAGTTTTGACAAAATATATGATAGTTATGAATAGGTTCAATTGTGATTAAGTTAAAAAAGAGAGAGAGAGCCCTAAGAATACTGGGCCCTCCTAGGCCAAGTGACTTTTTGTCTATCTGGTGATGAATGACAAAAGGAATAAATACAATTTTGTCAGCATCCAAAGTGTTTCAGGTTAACTAAACAGACCTTTGAAAAGAGAACATTCTGAGAAAGAAGTTTTCACAGTTAAAGGCTACATAAGTAACACAAATCATAATACATTACTACAACTACCATATAAACACAGATAAGAAAATGGCAAACTGGGAAAGAATACTAAAAGGAAATGAGGACATTAAAATTCTATTACATTGCCTCTGGCTTATCCAAACTATTTCAAAGTTGCGGTGACTTCTTCCATACAAAATTTTAGAAAATAAAAATCAGAATATTTCCCCTCTAAGACGTTTTCAAAAAGTTCACGTTTTAAATAGCACCATGCCTTCAGGACTATACATTTCACAGAACCTACTATGAAAGCAAAGACAGGAGTGAAAGACCCCGAGGGTTTTCAAATGCCTTAGCTTTTCTTATGTTTGTTAGCAAACGAGTTTTCTGTAAAGAGCCACACATGCCATCAAAACATCTATGTAGAAATAGTAAATGAAATACTCAATGATTTTCCCTCTCAACAACAAAAAATAATAAAGTATTAACAATAGTAACACAGTTTAAAAGCCAAAACTAGTTGAGCACTTTATTTTTCTGATCTCATTTTAGAGGTATTTGCCTGTCTGCCTGTCTGTCTACCTGCCTGCCTACCTACCTGTCTATCTGTCTACCATTAAACGGCTGAGTTCATTTATAAGATCTGCATATCTGCTAATAAATACCAAATCAGATTTCAAGCTTTGAATTCTCAAGCATAATCCCATTCTGATAATTATTTTTCCAATTCTGATATTACAGTGTACCCATCTATTAACTTTCTGAAGACACAAATAAGACATATTTATCTTGAAAGGTTATTTCCAAAGGCTCCATTCAGTCTCAGATGGGGCTTTCCTCCGAGGTGACTGCATTTAAAGTGTGTACAGTGCAGGGTGCGCTGTGGTGCTGGGGTTAAGGGTAGATCTGTGATTGCTAAATAGATCCACACTTGGCTCCACTCTGCCCTAATTCCAGTATCCTAAATAGAGTACAAAAGGGGCAGAAAGATGTAGCTAAAGCCCCTTGATGCTCTGCTACCGTCTGCCCACAGTGAACTGACCCCCTTGTGCAATGCCGCCCTGCCTTGGAGCCAGCTGCCCCGGTCTGAAATCTCTACCAACTATGAGCTAAATAAACCTTTCCTCCCTTAATTATTTTTTCTTATACTGATGTGTTTTGACTACTCGTTCTCGGTATGTGATATTTACTCTCCTTTTGTGGAGCTGGCACACGTGTGCAACACATCCGGATTCCCTTGCTTCCCCTATTCCTCCCTTCCCCCTCCGTGCATTGTGGCCGCCTTCCCATTTGAATACGATCTACCTCCCTTAACGTTCAGCTCCTGGTATTTTGTCTCAGCATGAGAACAGGAACTAAGACTTGTACTTAGCTTATGGAAGCATTATGTGAAAATACATATTATACACTACGCACATTCTACAGTTCTTTGAGAAAAATTCAAAATCTCAATAAAGAATATTAAATGATTGCATTTACATAAAATTATATCGCTTTTACCATATGGAAAACTGTAAGGTATATAGTTTATTATATTCCTGCTGGGCACTGACACACGATCTTTGGTCTTATCACTGAGATACCATCCTGTTCCTTTTTCATTTTGGGATAGAAACAAGCTAAGCATACTGGGATTATATGCCTACCACTCACCAATTCAAATTACCTTAACACTTTCCAGTTTTGACTATTGAAAGTCATTGCACATTAGCAGCTAGATTTTCATCTCTTGCTTTATCTTCTAGTAACAAGGAAATGTAAGTATACGTTTAATGCTCATTATTTATTTTATTTTATTTTATTCTTTATTTTTTTCTGTGACTGGCTCAGCTCACCCTGGGGATAGGGCTGGCGCAGCAAGTGGTGTCTGGCATCCAACTGCAATCCTGCCTGCTTTGCTTAAGCAGGCAGTTTAGACCTCTGAGCTGTCTCTCCAGCCCTAAGGTTGCTAACTTTGAAATATTAACTATACAAGTCAAACATTCTTAATAGTTCCTTAATTATGTAATATGTAGGAAATCTAGGAATGAACACACAAATCATATATTTTTTAAATCATTTAGAACAGGGCCAGCGAGCTGAGCTGGCCTCTGAGATCGGTGTAGTAGCACACATCTGTAATTCCAGCCCTGGGGAGGATAAAAACAGGAGGATTACTATGACTCAGAGCTAGTAGTGAAACCTTATACCAAAATACATTTTTAGAAATGTAATAATAGAACTACCAATACATTTATTCAGTAATAGGTATATGTCAAACACTGTGCAACAGAAACAAAAGATAGAAAGAGATAAAATATTATCTTAACCCTTTATGTGTGAGTTTATGCAGAATTTCGAAGTCTCTAATATTGTTAATTAAATTCCAAATCTTAATGATACAACATTTTAATGGAATTCGTTTATTGTGGTAATTTTAATTTTGTTATTTTGGACTCAGCAATCAAAATCTAAGGAAGTTTTTCTGTGAGGTGCTTATATCTTTTCATTAAAAAAAATATAGAAAATGTTACTCTGTACCTTGCTTTTCTCCTTGTATAATGTATTTGGATTGAATTAAATATATTAAAAGAGTTATCACATTATTGATTTACCATAATTTATTTAATAATCCTCTATTGATAGATATTCAGAATGGTTTTACTACTTTTTTTTGTATTTTAAATAAAGTATAATAAAAATCCTTTTAGCACATCATTTCTACATGACACCTCATTTTCTACTGGATCAAGGCCCAGAATATAATTGCTGGTTCAATGAGTGTGTACACTTTAATGTTTAAAAATTCTGCTACATAAATTCCTAATTTGGAGTGATGTCCAATTTCATTGAAAGTAGGTCACATTTTGATGCATCCTTCAGGCAAAGGGATCTGATTAATCTTTGAGATTTCTTTTAATTTGATCATCAAAAACTCTCATTGTTCAATCCATTATATCTATAAGGACTGGTGAAGTGAAACGTGGTTGCGTTGATAGCCATTTGTACTTTCTCTTCTGTGAATTTCTTGATTGTATTCTCTGCTCATTTCTCCTGTTATTTCTTCATTTAAATACGTATAGTTGTACAACAAATAACCACTATGAAAGCAATATGCAATGTATTTGTTATTGAATCTGTTCTACTAATTTGATTTGAAACTATTTGTTCTTCAATGAAATTATGGAAAATAAAAAAATAAATATGTAGAGTTGTTGAAGTAAAGCAGGAATATTAATGCTTTATTTGGTAAATATACAACACATCAGATTAAAGCAGATATTCTGCCCAACTGTGCCAATGTACGCTCCACAAATATAGCAGACAGGTAGAACCAAACAAAGTAAGTTATCGCAGCTTATCATGTCACTCCTGCATTTCTTCAAGAATAAGTAAAGATTTAAGTCTAGTGAGGCTTAACACTTTCTTAGTAATGAGATAAAATGCCTCATACCTGAAAGTGATACCTGAAACTGAGAGGAAAAGATATTTATTTTTGTTTTTCTCTTAGTTTCAGAGAGTTCAGACCATGCAGAGTGATGCAGAAACTGCATGGGGGAAGAATCTCACAATGGAAATCTAAAAACAAGTGGCCAAGAACCAAATACAGAGAAGAGAGGAGCTGGGAATAAGAATACAGCCTTCAAGGTCATGCTCTCTTTCACTCAGCTTCTGTAAACTACCCCTTCTCCTACACACTAAATGAATGGATGAATTCACTGATGAAAGCAGCATGCCTACAATCCAGTAATTTTCCAAAAGCCCAACATTTGAACACAAGTGACTCTTGGGGTGATTGTAGTTCCAAGCAATAGCATTCTGCACCTGGACCTCAGAAAACTCAGTCCGCCTCACACAAAATACCCTCGTTTCATCTCTTGATATGGCCAAATACTAAAAGTTTAGCATTGCTCAAAGTCGAAATCCCAATCATTCTCAGCAAACTCATAACTATGAGCCCCTCCAAGAAAAGTTACATAGCTTCAACAGACAGCGGCAGCAGGTGAATATCTACATTCATAAAGGCAAAACAAAAGCATGGAGGACGAAAGAAAGACTGCAGCCAATATAGGGAAGCATTGAATATTTTAGCTCATGTCCAGCAACTGGAGATCATTCTAGCAAAATGTGAGCCCCAGCAGGCTTGGGCAGCCCCAACTTAGTGGCCTTCTTTTGTTGAAGCCCACATGGCCTTTCGCTTGGATTGTGTCTGCTCACTACTCATAGGTTTTTGCTCCAGATGATCCTGTTTTTGTGATATCTCCAGTTTCCTGGGGTGAAACTTTGGCTTTCTCTCATAATTGTTTTTTTTTTTTTTTTTTTTTTTTAGTGAAGAGTCTACAAGGTATTCAGGGTTTCACTACTAGATCCGCCTTGTAGTGATATGCCTGTTTATAGCCTCCCAAGCACTGGGATTACAGGCACATGCCACCATGCTCAGTCTCAATCACTGTCTTAGCACACCCCTGGGCCAGCATGGCAGGCCTGGGAATTGAACTTCTGGCCTCTGTGCCTACTTGCAGGTGCTTTAATCTGCTGAGCTATTTGGCTGGCTCTTGTCCTCTCATAACTTTATAGATGACCTTCTAAGGTCTCGTGGCAAGGACTGTGAGCCTCCTAGACCTTCCTATGAAATTTGTGTGAAAATATAACAATTGCATTCTCCTTACCTGGCAAAGAGGTACCATATGGATGATACAGAGATCTACCAGAAACTCAAGTGGTAGATGGGACCCTTTGAATCATGTCTGCAGTTACATCTGAATGCCTCCCTGGCTGGACTCAGAGAGGCAGTAGATATCCTTGAGTAATAAGTATACTGGTGCAATTATTTCAAGGAAAGACTGTCCTTTAACTTTACCTTGGTACACTTTGAGCATCTCATAGCTATGATTTCTCTAGTATCTGAGATGCACTTAAGCATTTTTTTCTATTTTATTGTAGTCAGCTTATTTTTAATGGCCTGAATATTTTCAGTAACCACACTCTGGTTGGGCCTGGCATGTTTTTTTTTTTTTTTCTGGAAAACAAATTTTTCATATGCTCTAGCTGTGTTTTTACTCTTGATTCTCACATAATTCTGGCTGAAAGTGGACAGCAATGCATGTGTCACAGCCACACTGGGAGACCTTGGAATTTCCTCCAGTAAACTAATTATGTCTGAATTTAATTTCACACAAAATCCTGGGCTTCAGAAAAATGTAGATAAATTCTTTACCAGAATTTAACACACACAGCTGCTAGTTAATTTTCCAATACAGTCTTATTTCCTTTCTCAAACCCTAAGAGCCTGACCCTCATTGTCCACATTCCTATCAGCATTTTTTGACTCCAGGAATCAAACTCAGGACCTTGAACTTGACAGGAAGCTGTTGTGCTGCTGAGCTATAGCATTGGCCTCCTTTTAGCATTTTGGTCTTCTGAGTTCTTATAGTGCATCAAGCATGGATCAAATTGTTGTATGTCTTCTATAAATCTTTCCAAATTTTTGCAAATCAGTTCCAAAGAATTCTGAACCATACAGTCAGGTATAGTCATAATAATGACCCCACATTTCAAGTACCAGTTTTATGTCTAAGTCACTTTCCTGTTGGGAAAACAAAATTCCCCCAATTTCACATTTTAATGGAAAGGTGGCTTATGTAGCTTTATGGCTTCAAGGCTTCAGTGTGTATATGGCCTGCTAACTCCAAATGGAGAAAGTACATGACAGAGGAAAACTCTTCAGCGTATAGCAGGCAGAATGTTGAGAGAGAGAAAAATAGGAGCTGGAGACAAGAATATGCTTTTCTGCAAGATACTGCATGATCCGGGTCCTCTACCAAGGCCTGTCTCCTATAGCATCTAGCAACTGTATTTATTGGTCAGCTCTTTTGTCCTTGATATATAGTATCAGGTGCTTACACTTAAAGGTGAAGAGACGTAATCTGGGTCGCTGTTTCAGGAAATTCAGCTAGCTCCAAGGCAAAAATTCATGCTGGAAGGGCATGGTGCAGCAAACTAATGCATTCATGGTGGCTAATAGCTTAGCAGTGAAACAGTGCCAAAGAAGAGGGGCCAGGAAGCATACACAGCACCCAATGCCTGCCTCAATGAAGTACAAAAACACACTTAGGAGGGCACTGTAGCTGTCACCCAGATGGCTGCAAAGACAATCAAGGTGGCAAAGAGAACCTTTAATTTCACTACAAAGAGTCCATCAGTGGGAGTGAGGATAGCTCAGCAGTGTAAGTGTCTGCCTGGCAGAGTTCAATCCCTAGCAGCCTCCCAAAATAAAAAATAATAATAACAAATCCATCAGTGACATAATCCAGTGATGAACATAGTGTATTCATGTTCTTATCACCTTCCAAAAGACCTTCCTCTAACACATGAAACACAGGGAGAGATTTTAAGTCTAAATCAAAACATACTATTCTTATATTCACTCAACATTACTGTCCTTTTATAACTTGATGGATACCATCAGCAGGACTTTTTATTTTAAATGGATGTCAGCATTTTGTTCTTCAAAATGAACTCATTGCCTATATGTGCTCATTTATTTGTATTCCTTTACAGAAGTACTCATTTATAGTAACCAAAATTATTTGAAAATATTTCCTGTGGGTTTTCAGAGTGAACTTAAAATGCCAAAGAGTATTTAAAATATGTAGAATGAACAAAACTAAGTATTCTACTTTCCTTGATTGTAGATCAGTGTAATGTGGATTGAAAATTATTATAGGTTAAATTAAATTTCCTATCAAAGAACACAAAGTACATGAATCAGTGTATACACAAGCTGGGTGTGGCTGCATGTACTTGCAATCCTAGCACACAGGAGGGTGAGGCAGGAAGAACACCTTGAGTTCGAGACTAGTCCGAGCTACGTTGAAGATTCATCGACAAATTGAACTACACAGTGATATGGTATCTCAAAAACCATAAATAAATAAATAAATAATGCTTTTGCCTAAATTTTAAATACCATTTAGAGTGGAAAACTGGTAATTATGACTGAAGCTCCTTTACTTGAGGAATCAACTTATTTCTATTTCAGTGTACTCTGTGCCAACCCCATAGGTTTTTTTCCCCTGAAAACTGCTCAGCCCACAAGACATCACCTAGGATTTACTTACATTGTGGTACAATAAAGACAATCCCCATACTTTTTTTCAAATAAGCTCTGTGTCATTAAATAATATTACTTGGAAGTAGCAAGTTTGTAACATTGATTTGTAATTTTGTTGCAAACAAAATTTTAGACTTAGGTCTAATCTGATCATTAGCCAATAATTATGATGATACACTTTGAATCAAGTGGATCAAATGTTAAAAAGTGTGAGAATTATTCTAGATTATTGATAGAAGCATGTGATAAACACAGGGAATACTTCGTTGAATACTGATACATGGACTGTCTCTGTGCCCCTTTAACAAAGCAACTATGGCCATGCAGACAAAATGGAGAGGAATGACAGATGTTGGGATTTTTACACCAGCAAAATACAGACATTCCATGGTGCTCTCTGGCTGTGGCCTCTCATAAGCCTGGGATGTACATTAATCATGGCCATCTATCAAAGATAAAAGAAGAAATCAGAGAAATCTAAAGAGTTCCCAGGAGCCACAACTATTAGACAAGAGACTTAATTTTGATGCCTAAGTTATCTCTGTCACAGTCCCGGTCCTTTTGCCTGCAAGCCCAGAGTAGTGACTTTCCTCTGAGTGTCTGCTATCTAACTGGTTTTTGCTCACTATATATGGCTCTATTTCACTGTTCTCAGATGTGCTGAAAAATGTTGAGAAAGAAAAAAACTGATCCTACAGCAGTCAGTTTAATACCAAAGCCCCAGCAATAATTTTAGCTGCCATTTCCCATACATGTATGACTCCACATTTGCAGAAGTATATATTATAAATGTATCTCAATATAATTAACATCAATGGATTATGCAAATAGTCTAAACTTACACAGGAATTCCAAAACATGACATAAATGCACAAACAAGAAAAAACTGGGGATCACACTGGCGTACTTAATTCTCTGACTTCTAGCCTAAATTAAGCTCAGCAAAATTCCCTCCTGCTCTACACCTGAAGGCAGATGGAGGCAGATTGCATCATGAGTTCAGTCCTTTCAAATTACAATAGTTTATGATGCTCATCTGCATTTTAATCAGATACAAAGGATTTATTCCTGAAATGCATCAAGAAAGCCTATTTTCAGCACTTGGAAATGCATCAGAGAGTTTATAGCCAATCAAGTAAAATATGTTGCACAGTTTTACTTTGTTTCTCTTCCACATGAGGATATAATATTACATGGACAGAGGTGTCAGCAGTTTTATTAGAAGCTGTAAATAATTTTTCTAAAATAGGTGTGAGGAAATGATTCCAGAGTCAAAATTCATTTAATAGAAATAATTCCTGTCTTTAAAAGGATATTTGGTCATTATTTAATAATCATTTATTCAAAGTGTGCTAACTGTTGGAAGCAGAGAATATAGTCAGATAATCGGCACTTTAATCTATTCTAATCTTTTTAAAATTACACATGAATTGATCAGCATGCACCCAGCTCTGGTAACGAAGGGGAGGCAGAAAAATATTTTGTGGTTGGAAAAGAAGTATCATTTCTGTTGTGCAATTCATGAGAATTTTTACTTTGCTTTCCACAGATGTTATCTACTTACTTGATTTTAAAATGTATGGCTGTTATTAATGAAAGCAAAATATAATCAATATTCAACAGAAACTTTACATGTTGAATAAAATATGGCTGTTTTCCACCTATTATTCTAAATATGTAATATTTTGGATGAATTGGTGTTTTCTTTCACAAGCTTATCACATAGGAATTTTTAAAAAGTAGCAAAGCAATAGAAAAGCAAACAAATCACTAAGATTTCAAAATGTTAAAAATAAAGAGAATATTACTGAGTTAATTGTGCTGTTTCTATGCTTTTATTAAAAATATTTAAATTAATACACATGAAAAGATAATACTTATGCCATTATAAATTTAAATTACAGGGGCTGGTGAGATAGCTCAGTGGACTATGCACTTGCTTAGAGAAGTGTAGGGATAGAGGTTGAATCCCTGGCACTACATGAGGTGCCAGCCCTGCCCCTGGGTGCACTGAGCCAGTGACTGAATCTGGGCATGGTGGCGTGCACCTGTAATCCCAGCACTGGGGAGACCGAAAACAGGAGGATCACTAAGAGTCCCGCCTGTGTAGTGAGACCCTGTACCAAATACATTAAAAAATTAATTACAAGAAATACATTTAGGAATGCGTTTAAATTTAAATGGTCACGGACACATATACAATATTATGTTGTGGCAAATTTATGCATATAATGACATTGATTACTAATATAAAATCCAAAGAACATTTTCAGTTTTCCTGGTAACACAAATCTTTTTTCTCTAGCTTCTGAGATGGAAATTAAATGTATCACATTTTGATCTGTTAAGGAAGTTTTGCTCTTTGGTTAAAATTAACAATGCAGGCAACAGATACTCTCAATAAATTAATAAAACTGTTATCTTTGCATTAAATCGCAATGCCATCAATGATTGTTTACACTTTCAGTGGAATCGTGTTTGCCTTGTTAGAGCAGCATAAACAAGACATGAGTCCTGAGAGGAGTGCCTTTGTATAGAGAAGGAAGCTTCTGCTAAAGAAAATCAAATTGAAACACAGACATTTGCAATTATGTGTATCACATTTTGTCAGGAGACAATGATTAAGAAAATCTCAAATCAAATGCAGGACTCACACTTTGAAAAATCAATACACTGAAGGTTCTTGTTCTAATAATGGAGTAGTATTCACATCTTTTCATTAAAAGGAGAATCAGCTTTGCAGCTTAGCTCCTTATACTGTGGTTTTGAACAGTTCTTTAGACACTATTGAGACTCCTTTTCTTTAGCTATAAAATAAACATTATATTTATCTTCCACAATAGTTGTGAAGGTTTAATTAAGTAATGTTGTATTAGTTGACTGTGAAAACATCCCTAAGATCCCTAAACAATTTAAACAAAGACAGGCTGCTTTTAGCCCATAGTTTCAGAGATTTCAGTGCAATGTCCCTTGGCCCTATTTCATGGGCTTCTGGAGACTTCACACAGCTTTGCAGGATGGAGAAGCCCAGGAGGTCGCTTACTTTATGTTGGCTGGGAAGCAAAGAGGTCGACTTTTGCCAGCAGACCAATGATGCCTTCAAGGACAGGCCCCTCCTGACCTACATCTTCCTAGCTTTGCCACTTCCCAGCACCTCCAGGAGCTGGGGAAGAAGCCTGGAACACATGGACCTTTGTTGGATATTCCACATCCCAACTATAAAAATGTGTTTAAATTTTCTACCTACGTGATTAGGTAGAAATGTTAAGGATTGCACGGTCTCTGTTCCATTTTAGTCATCCTCATGTCAATCTAAAGTGCCTATATTTTCCAAAAATGTCATTATAGAAGTCTCCTTGGAGTGATCAATTGTAGGTGTTTGACAGAATCTGTAGGTCTCCTGGAGGCGCTATGCAGAGAAGCTGGACCAAAAGCAGCAGTGGCCCAGCGTGCCTGGCCACATCTCCCAATACAAAGCCTCTCTCAGGAGTATAATTTAAGCAATACATAACAGAGCAGGATAAAAAAGTGTTGGTGTCATACCCTCCTGGGAAAATTGCCCTCTGTCTGGGAGCTGGGGTCAGAGGAACCTTGTATTGTTGACAGTGTCATTCTGGAGTTGAGCTTCCACTACACTGAGCAAATACAAGCGGAGATAGTAACTGTCTATCATATACAAATAACGTAGATTCACAATTCAAACATTAGCACCCAGAGCACCAAATGGTAGTAGATTTGTTTAAATATCTCTTCATCACTGTACATCACTATGGGTAATAGCTAAATGGTGACAGTTTTAAAAATGCCCATAAGTTTCATTATGAATGAATCCTCAGGGTTCCAATGAGTTATAGTAGAAGTCTTTGGTTTTTTTTAAACTTGTTAATTACAAATATACTATAAAGAATGGATTGTCAGGTGAACCTGCAGAAAGACTCCTGATGAGAAAAGCTCACACTTTTTCTGCTCATGCAGTCTCAGTTCCAATATAGTTTTCCCATGATTTACATCTCTGTGTCCAGCACATCTCAGGTATATTGCATACACAAAGAACCCATGGATCTCATTAAAATAAAGTTTCTGATTTGGACACTGAAGCTAGGGCCCAAGACACTGAATTTTTCTAATTTCTCATAGCATGCTGATGAATCATCTGAACTGTGAATGATTCTTTAAGCAGCAAGGATTAACAGATCATCTGTGAAGTAGATTTACACTGAGTTTTGTATTCGTAGTGAGCAAGTCAGCATGTTAGGAGTACATCCTTAGTAGAAAAATTAAAACACTACATAAAATATAATTTATTATCTCAAATGAAACTTAATCTTTAATAGTACAGCAAAAAGAGACACTTTGCACCTGCTTCAGTGGTCTCCATTTATTTATTTTTATTTATTTATTTATTTATTCACTGAGGAACCCGGGATTGAACTCAGGCCCTTGTGTTTGCCAGGGAAGAGCTTATTCCACTGAGACATCTCCCTGGCCCTGTGGTCTCCATTTAAATATGATCCAGGTCAGTCCTAATCTCTTAACTGCAGACTCAGACCCACTTATTTACCCCAAAGTGCCAACAATGCAATCAAACCTGGACACTGAGGTTTTAATTGAGAAAAGGAACCTCACGCCCTGGGCTCCGGTGCCGATGGTAAGGGTAGTGCCTGCTGGCTTCAGGCTTCTTGGCCTCACCACCACTGCTCCAGGCGCTGAGCCTGCAGGGACGCTGATTATGATGCAATTCATCTTTTATTTACAAGTTTTACTTTGTGTATTTCAGCGCTTTATTACTTTAAGACAAATTATTACTTGCCTAGCAATTTACGAAAACAACTATTTATTATTGCACAAATTTTATGACAGAAATCCAGGCTCACTCCAGCTGTATCCTCAAGGTCCCATGAGGATAAAATCAAAGCGTCAGTCAGTCATTTGAGCTCATCTGAGCCACAAGTCCTCCTTCGATTTATTGAGCAGGCGTCACAATCCAGGTCCTTCCGCCTGTCAGACAGAGCTTCTTATCTTCTCTAGAGGTATTGTTATGGTTACTTTCAGCCCATCAAGTCTGTTAGGGGTGCTGGCAAAGTAATTCTCATGACAAGGCAGCTTACCTCTTCGCAGGGAGCAGTAGTCTTCTGTTCTGGTCTTTTCTGAAAGAATTTCATGCAAAAGCAGGTAACCATGGGATTGACTCCCCACTGCCTTTGTCATGTAATGTAATATAACCAAAGAAGTGGGTGCCACGTTCTACCTGGCCCTTTCCACACACAAGATGAGATGTTGAACAAGGGCATGCATGGCCCACCACAACCTTCAATCACATACTTGATGAAGCGCTGGCTCACTATTTATTTCATAGTAGTTATTCAATCACTAATGTATAACTCATATTTATAGTCATTTATATTTCTATTGTTTTATAGAAAACTAAAACATTTAATTCTTAATTTAAAAAGTCAATGCACATGTGGCAAATGTTTTAATTATTTCCCTTTATCATAAAAATTTGCAGAAGAGGGCCAGCAAGATAGCTTAGCAGACTAAGAGCCTGCTTAGGCAACTGCAGGGACCACACGCTGTGCAGGCCCCAGAGCTGGGTGCTCTGAGCTGTCCTCAGAGACTGGGCACGGTGGTGCACACCTGCAATCTCAGCACTGGGAAGCCTGAAAACAGGAGGATCACTATGGGCCCAAGCTGCATACCAAATACATTAAAAAGAAATCTGCCGAACAATCTCTCAACTTATATTTTAATACATTCTCAACAGTCCAATTACAATAGTTGTAGCTCTATTAATTGCAAACAATATCCTCTTTATTATTGTTATTATTATTGTGAGTAACTGCTGACACCAGATTGACTGGAGAAAATTGAAAGCCTCTGCTCTAAAAATCAAGAACCAGGCAAAAATGTCCACAATCAGCTCTGCTTCTCTATACAGTACTTGAAAATTTAGGCACAGAAGTCCACAGAGGGAAAGCAATAAAAGAAAGGAAAGTAATAAAAGAAAGGTCAAAGAAAGAAAAATCTTAAAGTATAAGTATTTACAGACTATGTAAGTATCTACTTAGAACACCCCAAAATCCTAGAACTAAAAAATTTGGCAAGATAACAGGATACACAATCAATACACCGATAGGGGACACACCAAAACAGAAATGTGTAAAACAGTATCATTCAAAATAGCTTCAGAAAAATAAGTAATTGCAAAGTAGGCTAATGAAAGAGTGGAAGAACTCTCTAATAACATAGTATTCTAGAGAAGGAGCTCAAAGAGGATATAACAAAATGGGAAAAAAAAATCCCTTGTTCTTGGATAGGCAGAAAAATTTAGTCAGAACTGTTATACTTCTAAAAATAATCAATAGAATTAATTCTATCCTAGTAGGAAGAACTACAGCACTGCTATAGAGAAAATAAATACTGAACTTCATACAGAAACACGAGAGGCCCAGACTGACAAAAGCAATCCTAGGCAACAACAGCGAAGTAGCAGGCATGCCAGTGCTGGATTTCAAGACATGTAGCAGAGCTGCAGTTATTAAGAACAGCACTAGCAACCACAGCAACATCGTCGCTTTGTAATAAACCATATAAGTGGAAAATGGAATGGAAACAACTCCAGCTGCCACATGTGCTTTGCTAAAAGGGCCAAGACAGTAAACTAGATGAAGGATAGCCTCTTTAACGAATAGTGAAATGAGAACATTTCTAAGAAAAAATATACATGACTGATTAAAAACATGAAAAATTGTGCAGCATCTTTAGCCTTTAGAGAAATGGGAATTAAAACAACACTGAAATGTCATTTTCTTCAAAAAATTAAATCATAATCTGGCATCCCCAAGGAAAGGTAAACCATTCTATAACCACTATGGAAATTAAGATGAAGATTGCTTAAAATTAAAAATAAAATTATTTTCAACCTAGCTATTTGCCTGCTGAGTATCTTTCCAAGACTTAAAGAGCTCATGTTGCAGCGATACATGCATATCATGCACATCGGTACGTATAGCTTTTCAAACCATAATAGCTAAATCTTGAAAATGACCCATGTGTTCATGCACAGATGAAAACCTAACGAAACTGTGGTGTGTGTGCACAGTGCCATACTGCTCTACTGTGAGGAAGGATGAAACTGAGTCACTTGTAGGAAAACAGATACACCTCAAGATCGTGATGCAAAGTGAAATAAAACAGACACACAGCTCTAAATATCACACATTGAGAACCCAAAGGGTAAATTAATTAAAGACATAAGTAAAAGATGGATAGTAGGAAATAGGGAGGTAGATTCTGCAAATTAAAAGGAAATCAAGATACAGAGGGAGGGAAGGAGGCGACAGCCAGGAGGAAAGAGTTAAAAAGTATTACTGTACTTTAAGGACCAACTTCCCAAGAAAAATTTAATCAAGTCCTACAAACATGACCTAATAAAAATAAAAATTCTAGAACTGGGGAGATGGCTCAGTGGAATAAGTGCTTCCTTGGCAAGAGTAAGGGCCTGAGTTCAATTCCTGGTTCCACAAAAAAAAAAGAAGACAAAGAAAAAATATGTAAATATAAATAAAATAAAAATTCTAAAGAAAAAGGCTATGAAATTTGATTCAGGACTATTACTCCTGTATTGATAGAATCAAAATATAATTAACATCTAAATCATAACAATATAATAATTTTACTCACATAGAAGGAAATAGATTACTATAAAATACTTCATAAAAAATTCACCATATATGCTATTATTTATTTTTTTTCTGTATTTTATGGAAGGGTCTACATGGTGTTCAGAGTCTCATTACTAGAACAGACTCAGTGATTTTCCTGTTTACAGCCCCCCAAGTGCTGGGATTACAGGAGGGCACCACCATGCCATTTCATTCACTGTCTCAGTGCACTCTGCAGGGTGAGGCCAGTACGGCAGGCCCCAGGATTGAACCTCTGGCTCCTGAGCCTGCTTGCAGGTGCTTTGATCCACTGAGCTATTTGGCAGGCCCTTGTGCTGCTATTAATAACAATGATATTATCAGATGAATATAACCTCTTTAAAAATGTTTCCAGTTCAATTGCATCAATGAAATGTATCTGTGCTGCCAGTATCAGCACTGAGTCAATAGAAATCCAACAAAATATTTGAAACAAAAAATTATTTCTGATTTTTTATAATCTATACCAGTAAGAAGTGGAAAGCTTCTCATACACATATATCTCACTAAGTGTACTAAATATTTATTTTTCTACATATTCAAAAACAAAGTAGAAACAATATGCATTTGCTATAAATTAACAATACACTGTAGTTTACTCTCATAATAATAAGAGCTCTTCTTTAAGACTTCAAAGAGGGACCAGGGAGATGGCTCAGTAGAATAAGTGCTTCCCTGGCAAGCACAAGGGTCTGAGTTTAATCCCAGGTTTTGCCAACAACAACAACAACAACAACAACAAAAAAAAAAATTCATAGAAACCTACTTTTTTTCTCTACATTTGCAAGGAACTATCAGAAGTTTCCTGCCATCATAAAATTCTAGTGCTGGTGAGATAGCTCAGTGGTCTAAATCACCTGCTTAGGCAAGCTCAGGCAAGTGCTCAGGGCAGTGCGATTTGATACCCAGCACCACATGCTGCACCAGTCCTGCCCTCAGGGTGGGCTGAGCCAGCCACAAAAAATAAAATAAAATAAAATTCTAACAATGTATTGCATAATGACAATGTATTGTGTATCTTTTTGCGTGATTGTAATCAACTAAATCTGGAAAACAAATCCATTTTCTTCAACTCTCAGCAAAATATTTTATTTATTTACTCATTTATTTATTTGGCACTGGGAATTGAACTCCGGACCTAGTGCTTGCCAGGCAGGTTCTGTGCACAGAGCTATTTCTCCCCCAGCAAACTATTCTAAATAACATTATTATTATCATTTTTCTAAATATAAATCAAACTGGTTTATTTCAGTTTCATAGCAATTCCTAATGCAGAAAGAATAAGTACTTTGTGAGGAAAGGTCTGCTAAATATGCCTTTTGAATTATTGAATTTGAAGTATAGTCCCATGAAAAATAAGTGGTACATAATTGGTAATCAATCAAGAAATATTTCTAGTTTTTGCATTTTTCTAAGAGGCCAATTTCCTTAGCTGACTCCCAACTTCCCATTTCAGCAGTTTTATTAAGCAAGTCATTTACTATCCGGCAATCATTACTTTGAAAGCGATATGGATCCTCAGTGAAGGGAGGGTGTCCACCTTCAGGAAAACTGGACACTGAAAGCACTGCAGGAGGCTCTCGGAACTGCAGGAGTTAACTTCAGAGGGAAATTCTTTAGTGCCCCAGCATCAGCAGGCAAGTGCTGGAATAGCATGAGTAAACACTGCCAGGTTCAATCAGGCAATAATTTTTCAGTTCCACAGAGTACATAGGATGCCTGGACAACATTGCTGTGGACTAAAACATATGTTGGAAGCAAGTAGGTTTCAACTACACAGCTCACCATAAAGGTAGACTATGTGTAGATACTAGTGAGATGCAAACTAGGACTGCTGCTATATTTTCAGGCTCATGCCTCTCAGCACTGCTAGGATTTCGTGCAGCACATGCAGAGAAGATATATAGTTTTAATTTCTAATTGCACAGAATTACCTTGTTTTCGTATCACCTTAAATGCCATATGTTATGCATATCTAGAAAATGCTAAAATACCTATTCCCGTTTTTTCCAATCACTCTATTGTAGGAGGCAAAAGGTAGGCACAAGGGTATCTTGGGACTTGTGTGGTTTCCCTCATGAGCTAGAGCACAGAACAAGCAGCTTGTGCTGCTGCTGGGGAACTTCATAACTCCAGTCCCTTCTAACACACTGAAAACACAGCTGCGCATGTTCCCTCCGCATGCCCACCTGAAAAGGATGTGTTCTTAGCAGTCACTATGCGCCCTGGAATTCAGTGTTGCTAGAGAAAAGCAAACAACTAGTAGGAGTTCCAGATAGAAAAATACCACATTACCATAGTTGACATAAATCTTTTGGAGCTGAATCTGTACTCATTTGGAGTATTATTACACATGCTGCCTGTAAAAATTTTCTGTATATAAGATGGCAAGATGACATCATATGTATATATATATATATATATGATGTATATATATATATATATATATATATATGTAGAAATTTCATATATATATATATGAAATTTAAATAGATGTATGATATTCTGGATATTTCTTGATTTGAAACCTATTAATATTCAGATATTTAAGTTATTTCAACATGTTTTAAGAGTAAACACAATAACATTTTATTTAATTCCATTTTTTACATATCTGGTACAGGGTCTCACTGTGAAGCTTGGACTCCTAGTGACCCTGCTTTCTCAGCCTCCCCAGCCCTGGGGTTACAGGCATCCACCATCGCCACCACAGGGATCTATTGTCAGCATGGTGCCCCTGGGTTCCCAGGCTGGCATGGCATGCAGTATCAGGGTCAAATCTAGCTTCTTGTGATTGCCAGACAAGCACTTAGGTCACTAAGCTATCTACCCAGCCCTACACTACACACTTTTATACGAAAAAGTAAGTGATATTTAAAGAAATGGCTAGCTACCATTTCTCCTCACAGAAGCTTTTCTCAGGCAGTGCCTCAAGCACCGGAGCCAAGTCTTCTGCCACAAGCTCTTTGCCTATCTCTTTCAAAAAATAATAATTTAAAAATCAACTTCTATTAAATAGTTTTGTAAAAACTAAAAATTCATTTTTATAAACAACATTCTTTTTTTTTTTTTCAAAACCTGGGATTGAACTCATGCCCTTGCGCTTGCCAGGGAAACACTTATTCCACAGAGCCATCTCCCTGGACCCTTATAAACAGCATTCATCTTTTTTTTTTTTTTTTTAGTCTTTTTGAGACAGGGTCTCACCATGCAGTTCAGGCTGGCCTTAAGCTCACTTTGTAGCTCAGGCTGGTCTCGAACTCACAATAATCCTCCTGCCTCAGCCTCCCGAGTGCTGCGATTACAGGCCTGCGCCACCACGCCTGGCTGCTATTGCAGTTTCAAGGATGTGACGCTGACAAGGACCGGCTTCCCTTCCTTCCTTCCTTGTGGCTGACTGGAGTGTGCGTGTGATTGCTAAATTAGAAACAGCCATTTGGGTTCACAGTTTGAGAGTGGGGGATGCATAGGCATACAGGGTGCCCCGCAGCTGGTGTGGCTCTCCATGGGGTGAGGAGTCCTGAGCCCTTAAGCCCTTTACTCCTCTGCTGCATTTAGGTAAAAAGGATATGACAGTGCTCAGTGTATATATATTTTTTCTTTCACATTGAAAATTCCTTTCAAAATCTATATACCATATCGACTAGAAGTCAGTGTAACATTAATATATGTAGTGAATATCCCTGTGTTTGTGGCTTTTTTATGTCCTCTTTCTCACATCAATAATCAAATTTAGAGTGTTATTTTTCTCATCACTCAGACAAAATACCCAAAACACAACTTAAATAGTAGTCCTCTGAGATATGCTACTGTAGCTTAAGATGTGTGCTATTATGCAAATATCATATTAGATGCAAACATCAGGCTATAACTATACATAGAACTAATTTTGCACATCTATTTAAATATTAAGGTTTGTCTCATTTGATGTAACCTGCCTTAACACTCCCTCATGAATGCTCTTTTGCAGTGTATGGATTTCACAGTATCAAAGCTTAAAGAAAAGGCTGGCTAGATGGCTCAGCACACTGAAGTGCCTGCTTCGGCCGAGCTCAGGAGGCCTGAGTTTGATCCCCAGCATGCAGTGCCGGCTCAGCCCCCAGGACTTGCTGAGATGGCAGTTAAGACGGGTGTGGCGGTGCCCCCTGTAATCCCAGTGCCCAGGAGGCTGACAACAGGAGAATCAGTAAGAGTTCAATCTACATAATCAGACCCTATAGACCCGAAAATCCCGTACCAGCTACATAAAAAAGCTTAAAGAAATGATTGAGTCATTCATTTCACTTGAAAAAAAAATCTTTTGCATGTTTTACACTTCCTTATACCAATAAAATCTTATTGTACACCATATTCAGAAAGGTTAAGATCTCTCCCATAGTTTGCTATGATAAAAACTGAAGAAATAATGATAGAAATGCCCTGCTTTTTCAGGAGGAAAGACATATATTGAAATCTAATTATCACACCATATCATGAACCCCATAATGGGAAGTGTCCCCAGTAGATGTTTCACACAGAGCGCAATGGGATTCTACCCAGAGGACTCATGTCACAGAGAAAGATAAGAATATGAATACATTTTAACCTATCAGATTATGCTTCTACGACATGATTCCTACATATTTCTTAAAACTCTTACCACATTTTACGTGTGCAGAACATCACATTCACTGCATCACAATCCACTGTGTCATGTTAAATAAGGCAAAGTGTACTAAAAAGGAAAACAACTGGAAATGTATTCTTAATGCAATTCATAGGGAAAAGAAAGCCAAAGCAAGTTATATGCTGACGACATTTAGCAAGATGACTACACGAAGGTCATCTGAAGTGTTCTTCAAGTGTCTCTGACACTAATGCACATAGAGTTAGACTTCGTCAGCATTTTTGCTCTTGTTTCATTTTTTTGTAGTGATTTTCAGATGAATGAATCAAAAAATTACATAAAACATTATATGGAAAGGCAGAAATTAAGGCAAAACAAATAAACATAATACATTCAATGAAATAAAGCTAGGATGTTTAAATTATATTGAAGAATTTACCTGAATGTTGAAGACTACAGTATGAAGGTGTATACTAAAATGATAAACTGTGACATAATCTTCAAGTGTATTATGCAAAAGAATTACAGCATCACATGCTGGAAAAACATTCAAAGTAATTGGGGAAATGAATTGAAGGACAAGGTACTGAAGGGCACAAGTTCTTCACTGTGGACTCAGGAAACATGGATAATACTCTAAATTAAAGGGGACTGCGGAGGGTCCAGAGTCCCCAATAGAGTTGTCTGTAACAGCAAATAGTAAATTCAGTAAAATCAAGATTTAAGCTACATTCATGTCAGCAAAATAACAGTTGAGCCTGCATTAATACTTTATTTAGAAATTCTGACCTATTTGTCTTAATTTCTAACTGATTCCAAAGAGGTCAGGCTGCTAATAGCCACTCTACTACAAATGAGGCAGTACTGTGTGGAAGCCTGATGCTGTTTCATAGCTCCATCCCTTTAAAAGAAGTGTCTGGGTAGAACAAACACTTCTGAGGTACCAACTCTACATTTCTGAATATATTTTTTACCAAAAATGCTGATCTAATTTGTACTAGTCTCATTCTTACAAACTATATTTACTCAAAGGAATAGCTAAAGGAAATTGCTGATTGTCTGGATATCCTTTAAGCCTGCTTGACAAAGAAGGATTTTTTTAGGATTATGGATGATCATTTCTCTTAATAAAGCATATATGAGCAGTAAATTCTTGCAAACAAATCACTCAGACCTTTTGATCCCCAAACTCTGAGTTACTGAGTCAGAATGTGGCTGTAGCACTCATTTTCTTCCCTCCAAATTATCGTTGCCAGTATTTACTGATCTCCAATAGTTATTCAAAAAGCACAACTGACAAAAAGAGGGTTTGCTAAAAGATTAAATTTTTGACATAAAAAGGTCTTATTTCCAGCTTGATAGTGCACACTTGTAATCCAACCACACTGAGAGGATGAAGAACGAGGATTGAAAGTTTAAGCCCAGCCTGGACAAGTTAGTGACTTAGCAACACTTGTTCTAAAAGTAAAAAATGAACAAATAGCTTTACACCACACTTCTCTGGCGTAGCACAGCGGTAATTCCCATCATCACCAAAGGTTATATGATGAGGAACTAATACCTCCAGCTACTGTTGACATAAATGGATTTGTAAAGATGGTTGAGAGTGGAGTGGAAGCTGTTTTCCTTGAAATGTTAAGAGCTGGATGAAAGATCTAAAGAGCTCTCAAAATCTCATGCTGAGAAATAGACTGCTGTGCTTCTTTAGAAGGATACATATCCCTGACTTGAAAAAGTTGGAGAAGTTAACCTTAAGCAGCACACAGTCAGACCACAGGTGCCATCTGCTTGGAGGGAGTGTGAGTGCCGTTCCAATCCAATGCTACATATATCTTCATGTATACATATGATAAGAGACTATCCCTCCAAAGCAGTCTTATTAATATTACAAGAGGTCTCTTACTGTGAAAGTTCATATTCTTCAGGAGGCAGAAACCAAGGAAAAATTAAAAGATCAACAGGTTTATTGCTAGAAACTTTAAGACAACTATGCAGGTTTAAAACTTTTTGTGTGTGTGCAGGGTCTCACTGTGCAGCTCAGACTTGAAGTGATCCTCCTGATTTCTCCCTCCTTAGTGCTGGATTACAGGCTGGGTGCACCACAACACCCAGACTAAAACATTTGAAGATAGGATCACCGAGAGTTCTAGGCCAGCCTGAACTGCATAGGAAGACGCTGCCCATCCAAAAAACAAAACAAAATAAAATAACTAAAACTTTTGAAGACAGCCATATGCAATTTAACTACCATTGTTAAATTCTTATTATTTTGTTTAATGAAATTCTGTATCATATCTAATGTAGTTTTTGTTCACAATTATTATTTTCTTTAAAAAAATGTTTAAGTAAATAAAAGAAAGGGAAAGAAGAGGTCTCACATACAATGAGTCTTAGTCTGGCTGTCATTAGATAGCCCCAGACCTCAGATTGCACTGTCTGCAAAGACATTATACATGGTTCAGAGAAGGCTGATTCTGTGATTTCTCATTGTGTCCACTCAAAGCCTGGGGAAGGTATGAAAGAGCATGTTCTTACTGGGAGTGTGGACATAGATGTTGACTGCTTGGAATCTTCCTGCTGACTACTGTGTATAAGAAATCCTCTGTTGAAGGGAAATGTCAGGTCGGGGGACTAGCTCAGTGGAATAAGTACTTGTCTGGCAAGTGCAAGGTCCTGAGTTTGATTCCTGGTACCACCCCCCCCCAAAAAAAATTGTACATCCCTTTTGGGGCTGGCCAAATAGCTCAAGTAGATTAAAGAGGCAGCAAGCAGGTGCAGGTTCCAGGAGTTCAATACCCAGGCCTGCCATGCAGGCCCTGCCTCCCAGGTGCACTGAGATAGCAATTGAGACTGGGTGTGGTGGCACGCGCTTATAATCCCAGCTCTTGGGAGGCTGTAAAAGGTCTACCCTGTAGACCCTTACCTAAATACAAGAAAAAGAAAAAAAAAAAAAGAAAAGAAAAGAAAAAAGAAATGTCTCCATGATTGGAAAACTTAAAGAAAAGAATACAAAAATATTTATGGATATAAAATTTGGGACTGAGGATGGGGGCTGCAGCTCAGAAGTAGAACACCTGCCTCGAAATCCCAGGCTCCGAATTTGCTCTTTAGAACTGCTGAAAATAAAGGTGAATGCAAATGAATCTCTATTTGGCAATAGCTTCCATTGAAAAGCAAGCCACACCTCTCCTGAAGCTTTCTGAAGACTGCGTGACAGCAGCACAGGGAGCCGAAGTCACTCTCTCTGATCCTGACAATTGTTTGCAATCATCCTTCTTCATTCAAAAGCCCCACCTGCACGTCAGCTTCAGGGACTTGTGACACTGCTTGCCCCTGTTCTATTGCCTTTCTTTGACATCAGTTTACTCCATTACCAATCTCATCACACTTGATGATTTACAATCATTTACAAAAATCATGGTTTTATATTTTTTCTAAATCCTCCTATAAATAAAAAATATTATTGTTATACCTATGTAATAGTGTTCATTTTAAAGACAAACATAATGTGACAGTACTCATTGTTTCATTTTATTTTTTCAATACAACTGTTTGTTCGTAACCATATTAATTGTTCAGTGATCAAAAGATAGAGGCAAAACAAAAAAGAGGCAGTAGGGAGGGTCAAAAAATGTGTTATGTACCTATACCAACCTCCCAAAAGAAATGTAACCATGTACTCTACTATGTACCTATAAAGATTAAAAAAAAAGAAAGAACATTTAAGACTTTGCATTTTATCTTGATGCCCTCCTACATTTTAGATGTTTTAAAGACATTCTATAATGGTAAATTCGGACGTATATTTATGTGAGAACTTTTCAAGTCAAATGTTTAGTATTTGTTCAAAGTCCTGAGAAACCTGAGGTCTTTAAGTTTAACAATCATTTGCCTAAAGATGCATTCCAAATTTTTGAAAAGCTGTTGATCTCTATCTACTTTTTGCATTTATCTTCGATAATTATCTCAGACTTCATGTAGGGATACTGATCTTGGATGTAATACAGTTCAATGTACAGTGTTGCAGATTTGCATTTTTTTTAGCTGTGTAATTCTCTGTGATTTGAATCCTCCCAAAAACTGTCACTGTGATCAACCTAATAATAACCATGCAAATACTCAAATCCTTGCATGGACTACTGTTTCTAACAGTTGGATACACCTTCTCTTCCATTCTATGTTCTCCGCAGATGCTAGGTATGTAGTTATCTTATCCTGTGGGTTTTCAGGTCAAGAATGAACATTTCTTTTTATGTTATAAAAATAAAAAGACTAAATTTAAATGATAAATGTGTTGTACCAAAAATTAAGCTTTTTTCAGAAATGCAGCTTCAAAATTCTACCCACCAAATGTTACTTATTATTGTAACTCTACAAACCTCTAATGTGACAAAAATTGCTGCAAGTAGCATCCTACTTTCCAAAGTGCTTATAAAGTTCATTAGAATATGTGAATCAATGAAGTTTGTATTCTTTTTGTAATAACATGGCTAAATTTATACCTAAAGTTCTCTAAAAGGATTAATTAATCATTTTCTATTAAAAATATGTAAAATAATTCTTTGAACTTTCAGTCATATATCTCCATTTAAAGAGTCTTTTGGGATAAGTAAAAAGTTTTAAATTACTGTATGAGGATGGCATTACCAATTTCCATGCAATCTTCTTTTTAGTTCGCATAATGATTTATTAGTATAAAATAAGAACACCTACTTTTCAATATATAAGAAATCCCAATACATAATTACAAAAGTATGACATACTCATATTTTTAAACTTACTCCATATTACTGTATATATTTAATCTGCTTATCTCAACTTGGGGATGACTTTGCAATGAATCTGACAAGATAGATACTGGGACCTAATTAATCAGGAAATACAAGATGCTGTGAAGCTGTTGTATACATGTCAGAATTGGTAAAACAGCCCCTTTCTACCAGCAAGACAAAGTCATATTTCACAGTTACGATGCAATTACATTGTTATTTCACAGCTGTCAAAAAGCATAGTCTTGAAATATGACTTTTTAAAGTATATACTTAAACAACTTCCTCAACATTTTAACTAAGAGTCTTTTAGAGACTCAGTGAATACAGCAACAGAAGTGTTTTAAATACAGGAAAAAGAACCAATAAAAATAGTTTTATATGATTTTGATAGAATTTTTACAATCCTTCTTCTAGACTTAAGGTATATTAAAGAGTATTCCATGTGTATTAAACCATGCGTATAAGGCAATGTCAAATGATTCCAGCTATTTAACAGACAAATCTCAGAAATGATCAAAATAAACAAATGTAAAATATTAGTAAGGTGTGTTTTTCTCATAAATTTTTATTTTTACAATTAGATACACAGTAAATAAAATAAAAATGCAATATGAAAAGATTCATAAGGAGATTTAGGCTAAAAATTATCTGAGTAAAGCAACGCATAAGAATCAAACTGATCTTGTCCTACAGATTTTATGCCATAACATCCTCTGCAATCATTAAAAATGGACTGTAAATTAGGCTCTCAAATTCATAACAGGCAATAGAGATAACTGTAATTAATAAAAGGATTTAAGTGTCCATTATGTAAAGTATAGGTTAAATTCTCAGAAGCCAAGCTATATTTTCTGGTTCTAATTGCAGCCAGAAGTAATTTCATTGTATTATGACAGGCAGATAACATATTCCAGAGCATAACTAAAAATAAGCATTTTTGGAATTTCAGAGAGATATTCTTTATAAAATTACTTCAGGTCAAACAATATCTCATTGGGATCAGTACGATGAGCGCTGACATTTGTTTACTGAAGAGGTCTCTGTGTTGAAAACAAGTTAGGCTGGCATCACTCTGCCATCTGATGTGATGAATACAAAGACAAAAGCTCTGAGCTATTTTTCGTCATTGCAGTAATTGGTCATTTCTTACTAAAAGATAATTGAAGGAATGAGGGGTAATAAATGCTTCTGGCTGCCTCCTTGTTTTTAAAGGATTGTCTTCATTATAAAGTGTTATTTTATTTACATTTGTGTAGTAACATCAGCTAACATTAGAAACACAATATTTGGTAGGAGCTGAAAAACAAGGAAAAATTTAGAAGTTGTGATACAATTTTCAGCATTGCCTGCTTGAAGACCAGAAAAATTAAATGTTATATTTAGGGATGCATACAGATATATTTAAATTGATTATGTTAATTAGGAAGAGTAATCAAAACCACTCTGAAGGGTTAATATCTATTCATTGGGTGAAAGTCCGTAAAACAAGGCTACAGATTGATAGAGATGCTCAGTCTACTCCAAAGCAAGCTGTTTCTCAAATTGTGCTCATGATTCTGTAACTAGAATCTGCACAAACAAATCATGGATGAAAAACCTAGGGAAGCAAGAGGAATGGTATGTTGAAAGATATATTAGAGTAAATTACACTGTGACTACAACTTAGCACATGCTTACAGTAGTAGCTATAGTAGTAAAGTATGATGGTTTGGTAAATTGCTCCAAAACCTAGAAGCTCAAGACAACAAAAGTTTAACTATTTCTGAGTTTCTCAAACAAGTTTTCTCAGCCTAGCTGGGTGGCATACAATAGCCCATGGAGTTGGGTCAAACTGTCAGCTGGGCATGCTGCTCCTATTCGTTGCTAAGCTCCTCAGGTGATGGATATAAGGGCTTAGTCCTTGCTATCAGTGGTTACACAAACCTCAGCTCTTGTTATATGAGCCCCATTGTGAAGCTATTCATCATGTCATTTGGAATTCCTCAAATATCAGCAATCAAAGATAGAAGGAAGAACATCCCAGAAGGAAGCTGCAGTGCTTTATGAACCCTACACCATCACTTCTGCTTGTGAAACTGTTGAAGAGACAGCTGGTGCCATGTGGAGTGGCAGGGGGCCAAAGTATGAATCCCAGGTCACAAAACTATTGCTTTTAGAATAAAGACTGCTTACTAAAGTAGCATTACTGAAAATTTATATGTATTTTCCTGTGGTTTAAAATTACATACACTATTTTGGAAAGGGATTAAAACAAAATGAAGGAAATCTTTAGATATTCCTGTTTCACCATTCCTGTGCACCATCTGTGAAGGAATTCTTCACACACAATAATAACTCTATATAACTCTATATAACAAGAATAAATAATGTATATTTAATATAAAATAAAATAAATTATGTAATAAAATAATTGACTATAATTCTATTATATCTAATGCAGTTTAATTCATTCAAGGTCCTTTTCTTTTTTCTTTGGCAGAACTGGGAACTGAACTCAGACCCCTGTGCTTGCCAGGGAAGTGCTTATTCCACTGAGCCATCTCCCTGGCCCCACAAGTTCCTTTTCAATAAGTTTAGTACTGATATCATTGGAAACTATAAAATGACATTGTACTTTTTTTTTTTTTGGCTGAACTGGGGATTGAATTCAGGCCCTTGCCAGGGAAGCATTTATTCTACTGAGCTATCTCCCCAGCCCAAACTATTTCTTTGAGATGATAGGAAAATTCTAACAATAACTGTACTAAAACTTAATCACTGATCTTCTGCCCTGCCTTGCACTTTGTGAAAATGAAATTAACTTCATGTGTTTGGTTGTGGTACGAGTGCTCAGTGCATGAACACTGTAATTCAGAGTAAGTGTCACTTTATTTTGAGCAATGAAGGTAGGGGAACTTTGAAATCTGCTCCAAACAACAATGATCTTTTAAGCTATTCTTCATCTTGGGGAAATTAAAAACTTAGGAATCAAAAGCTACATTGTCAATTCAAACTCTTGGATATCCTGAAAAGATGGAATTTTAGCATTTCTATAAATTTTTATATTCATTCTTTTTTTAAAATCCATGGGTATGCTGCACTCAGAACTTGAGCAGAATAGGTAATCCGCTCAGGTATAGGCACAGCAAGCTAAGTACACATAAAAGTTCTGAATGATAAAACCTATAATTTTAGACATATGAAATGATTTCAGATATTGAATTTAATTTTGTTGTGGTTTGTTTCTAGTTGTCTCCCCAAAGCTTCATACAGTCATAGGTAGACTTCTAGAGTTTGTGATTAACTCATGACCCGCTGGGATTATGGGTGCGGGCACTACTCGCAGCCTAGGGCGGACAGCCTGAGTGCACCCGAAAGGCGTCAGACTTGCTGTCTGTTGCACTGTTGCCACTGCCATCAAAAGTTGCTCTCTGCCTTGTTCTAAGCTGTCTAGGATCCAGATGAGTATGCACTGAAACCTCCACTAACTGAGCCAAATAAACATTTCCTTCCTTTATTCTGAGTGTCGGGTATTTGTCTCAACAATGAGAGAAGAGTAACTGAGACAAATTTGATCTTTCAAGTCTCAGAGGAGTAGAAGAAATAAAAAAAATCAATAAAATTCTTGTTAGTGTTTTTGAGATTTCATCTTATTGACTTTAAAACTGGGATATGCACAGAATTCTTTTGATAGTGTTGATTTAATCCTAAAACCAGTATTCAAAGAGTATAAACCTGTTTACTTACTACATTTAGGTTGAAGCATCAGTGTTTATTACTGATGCGTATCTATCAATGCTTAAAGCATATGCTTTATAAATTTTAGGCTTCATTTTAATAATTCTACATTTTATTATTTTGTTATACTGCTGGCCATTTAGTAGATATTTCACCATTGCTAAAGGAATATCTCTAAATTAGAAAAATCATCATTTATAAGAACATCCTTTAAGAATCACACATTTGTTTGAATCAATGACAGTATATATCTTACAGTATAAGTATAGTCAACCCTAACTAACCATCGAATCACACATTTTTGCAAGAAAGACGACAAGGACAATGAATGACACTGAATGTTGTCATTTGCGAGGGTAGTTGGCAAGCATAGCTCATATAGGAATTATTATTTCATAGCACAAAAAGGTATTTCAGGGACTAAAAATACAGCTCAGCAGTTTATGCACCTGACTGATAAGCACAAGGACAGAAGTTTGATTCCCCTGTACTGCATATTGTGCCAGCCCCAGAATCGTGAGGTTTCCATGCCAACCACCAAGCCAGGAATGGCAGCACAGCACACGGCTCTAATCCCAGGGCTGGGAGGCTGAGACAAGAGGATCACTGTGAGTCTGAAGTATGGTGAGACCCTGTATTGAATAAATAAATAAATAAATATATTTCAGTTGTGAGCTTTGAATACCAAAAAGTTAAAATCCTCTTTAAAAAAAATCTAGATTTTTCTTCTCTATGCTATGTACTAGTTGGATGATGTGATGATATTTGTTACTGATAAGACAATATCATATAGACTGGATTTACCCTTCTCTGTGAAACATATAAATATATACAAAATACTTTAAACAATGAAGTTTGTATATTAAGACAATACCTTGTGTAGGAGAAATAATATATATGAACCTTTTCGGTATATTTGGCAAGTAAACACTGTCTGCTCCCTTAAACTGAGAAGAAAAATGGAGCCAAATTAAGTACTAAAATACAAGTTCAAAGGAGGGATGTCGTGAGTTAAGGAAGTAGGAGTTTTTAAGAAAGAGAATCTATTGGAGATAAGAAGCCAATGCAGAGAGAGTTTTAGGCTTTCGTAGAGGGTTCAAATCATCACAATTTCTGATTATTCTATCCATATGGAGAAATATAAGATCATAGAAACAAGGAGTAAGAGAACATGATCCTAAGTTTACCATTCCTCTGGAGATATTTTCTGTCTGTGCTAGCTAGATAAACAGGAGGCAAACAAAGATATCATCATCAGATAGGAAATTAAGAAATATCTTTGATTCAGAATAGAAAGAAAATCCATGCTTAAAGGTAATTTGTTTATGAGGGATGTCATCTAATAAATATCAAATATATGATTAAAGGGAATTAAATATTTTAAAATAATGTAACAATAATCCATACCAAAACTTAGTAATATTAAATGAATGAAAACCTTAGGACTATTAATGTTTATACAATGCCTGGCTTCTAATAACATGTTACCAGAAATTGAAGCAAATAAGAAAATAAAATATCTAAGGAGCAGAAATAGCAGTCAATAAGAGTAAAACTATAAATGACAGAGATGAAAGAATTAGTACATACAGATATTAAATCAATGATTACTACTCTTTTTCATTTAATGCAGAGAATGAAAAGAAGAGTGGCTAAACTAAACAGAAACAGGCAAAATAAAAGAAATCCACAATATGTGAGACAAAATATCAACAAATATTAGATAATAAAATCCTCTCAATACAACTAACAACAAAGAAAATAGTTGAGTGAATTTGATGAGCAGAAGCAGAAATTTTGTCAAATCAAGCACATACAGAATAAGTAAAATCTGTAAAGAAACAAACATTTGTAAGCAATATAATGACTTCAACTGGTTCAATAATTGTATAATCCTGTGATTTGAAGAAATAGAAATATAAAAGAAATTTTGAATGAATAACATATGTAGTCAAAATGAATTTTTAAAAAGGTCCACAGATTCAAACACTCAATGAACCCAACCAATTAGTCTCATAATTGAAAGTTCTAAAATTAGCTATTTTTGGAGCTAATGCAGGTTATTCACTGAACAGTAAGGCAATGAACAAAATAAGAATTAAAATTGACTTTTCATTGCAAGCAACATAAGCCAAAAGAAAATGGATTGGTAATTTAATGAATTAATATTAACATATAATTCCACCCACCTGCAGCTCCAGCCCCACGCCTGAGTGCTGGGTGCTGAGACAGTGACTGAAACTGGGAGTGGTGGCACAAGCCTATAATCCCAGCACTCGTGGGGCTGTAAACACGAGAATCACTACAAGTCCAGTCTAATAGTGAGAACCTGAACACCCTGTAGACCCTTCCCTAAAAATACACCAAAAAAGTTGCCACCCAGAATCTCATATTTAACCAAATTTATTTTACAAATAAATGTGGACAATACTACCAAGGCAACAAACAGTATTTCTCTGAAAATCTATATATTCATACAAACACAAAGAAACAATGACAAATATTGTTAAAATGATCTGTAAGAGAACTTTGTAGGTTGATGATAGCCTTAAAATAATGTCAGGAGAAATAAACCAAATTAAATCAGTATTTCAGCAAGTTTTGTCCTTGTGGAATTTCAGGTTAGCCAGCTCTTACCCTTTTCTCTCTTATTTTGCGAAACTTTGAAGATAAACAGCCTTATAATCATGGCATCTAGGAACAATAGAAAATTAGCTAATAATGAAGGATCAAATGGATATGGAGCTCCCTTCATATTTTGTGCATTGGAGAATTTTCAGATTTTTGTCAACCTGGCAACTCCCTACTAAGGATGAATTTATAAGCCTGTTTTTTTACCTTGGCTAACAGCTCATTCAAGGTAAAGTGTTCTACTTCTTAGGCATATGTTTAAAATTACATGCAGCAGCTATTCAAAATAGCAATTATGGGCCAAGCAGATAGCTCACTAGAATAAGCACTTGCCTGGCAAATGCAAGGTCCTGAGTTCAATCTCCAGAACTACAAATAAAGTATAAAGGGCCATTAGTATCAGCGATACAAGCTGAAGAATATCCGTGTTGTTGAAAGAGGGCTGCAAAAAAGTGTGCACAGATAGTTTTGAGTACTCAAACAGATTCTTAAAATGATACGTGTGTGGAGAACTTGAGAAGCCCTAATGTTTCAAATGCAGCAGATGTCAAGTTCCTGTATGACCAACAGGAGAGGAAGGGTAAGGCAGAGGTGTACACTGCCCATGTGTAGTCAACTGCTCCTAATACACAGGAAGAAAGTTCAGCAAAGGAAGGAGCTTATTATACTTAACACAATGTGTCTAAAATCATTAATGACTCTATTACTAATGCAAGAGAGAAGTTAGTCACTATCTACATCGAAGAACACAAACCTTAAAAAACTAGCCCTCAAATGTCTCTATAGAAATAGCAGCAACAGAAAGAGTGAACTCAATTAGGACAAAATAAATTCTGGATGTCTGGAAGATGAGGTAGACAGAAAACCAAGTGTGATCCACTCTGTATAGGACACTACATTTTACTGTTTTAGATGTACAAATTCTAATAGCAACAAAAATATGAGGAGTACAAGTGGGAAGGATATCATAGTCCATGAACAGGAAAAATATCACTCTCCCCAAGTTGTAGAAGAAGCACATTCATAGGATTTAATTTAAAATTAATATAAACCATCTCATAAATATGTTGAATGAGCTCAAGAAAATGATAACAAAATTAAAACTATGTGTGGAAACCACGCCTTTCCTAATAGAGCCCATCAGTGTACAAAAATGCTAATGAAAATGATGCAGTTAAGATGGAATAAACAGGAAAAGAAATACCCAGCAGATATATTCAACAGCAGGTATGAGCTGGTAGAGGAAATGTTAGCCCAGCTGAAGATAAGTCAGTTTAGATGATTCACTCTAAGGGACATTAAAAGCATACAACAAAGAATATGAGCACGATGTTGATTCTTCTTGGAAACTAGCATGTAAACAAACATGGATATAATGGCAATTCCCTACAGAGAGCAGTAAAATATGGTACAGACTGGCTACATTAACATAAAAAATAGTGCATTAATAATAGAATTCTAATATAAGTTTGCCACAGTAAATAAAAGAATAAAGAATTTAGATTTAATAAGCCAATATTGAAATTAAAATGGAATTACTAAAAGAAGTCGGAAAGATAGCTTCGCAGGCTAGGCACCTGACTAGCAAGCACAATGACCCTGGGTTCGATCCCTGTACAGCAAGCTGCACAGGCCCCACCCCCGGACACACTGAGCTGGCCACTGAGACCGGGCGGGGTGCCTGTAATCTCAGAGCTGGGGCAGCTGAGGCAGGAGGATCACTACAAGTCCAAGTTGTGTAAAGAGACCCCAAATCAAATAAACAAATGAGACTAAAAAAAATAATAAAGTAAAATACATGAAATAGGAAAGAGAAAAAAATAAGGAAAATACAAAACTTGGGAAGACAGCAGATATTAATATACTTTCATCATTAATAGTAGTAAAAGGAGCCAGGCGTGGTGGCGCAGGCCTGTAATCCCAGCCCTCGGGAGGCTGAGGCAGGAGGATTGTTGTGAGTTCAAGACCAGCCTGAGCTACAAAGTGAGCTTAAGGCCAGCCTGAGCTGCATAGTGAGGCCCTGTCTCAAAAAGACAATAATAATAATAATAATAATAATAATAATAATAAATAAACAAGGAAACAAGGTCAGGACAGCTGCAACAAAACAGGTGCTACTCCCAGATGCCAAAAAGGGCCAGTATTGTAGGGCCTTACAAGCTACTCTAAGCATTTTGGTTTTTACTTAGAATGAGACTCAGAGCAGTGGACAAACTAACATGACATGACTTGTTTTAAAAACAATATCCAAATATGATATATCTTAACAACTCTTTTAGATAGTTTAGAGGAGGGGCTGGCACGGCATGCCCAGGATTGGAACCCCTGGCCCCTGAGCCTGCTTGCAGGCTCTTTAATCCACTGAGTTATTTAGCTGGCCCTAGAGGCATAAAATTTTAGATAGAAAAAAAGCAGAGCTCATTAATATGCTGCCTTATTGGAAACTTGCTTTTATTAATGGGTAAGAAGAAAAAAAATTTAAATTAAAATTTAAATTTTAGATATAGAATGTCTGGCTATATCTACACAACCAAACAATACTTAAGGTAATAGTTTAAAATATATACACAGTACAATATTTTTGTGAAGGCAGTTTTAGTTTAACGATGGATAAAACAATTGTATAACCACTCAACTGCTACAAATTAAAGAGAAAATTCTGTACAATGTATTTACAGGATATCATATCTAATCGTGTTCTTGAACAATATTTTAAATTTAAAACAACAAAATCTCCTTCACTACTTTTCTTCACAACAGTAGTTATCCTCCAATGGGTCAATGAAGTTGGGTAAAGTACTTTTCACTCTTCTCAAAGCAAATGACCATCAGAAATCACAATTGGATTAGCAAAACATAATTTTGTGGTTAGTTTTAATCTGTCAAAAAGAAGGCAACTCTCAGCTGGGGAGATGGCTCAGTGGAATAAATGCTTCCCTGCCAAGTGCAAGGGTCTGAGTTCAATCCCCAGTTCTGCCAAAAAAAAAAAAAAGGCAACTCTTTTAGGTAGTTTAGATGAAAATAAAGATGAGGCCAACTTCCCAATTTCCGACACACAAGGATGCCTCAGTTCTGAGGCCTGCATGCCCACTGGATTTTGGGTAAAGGATACATGATAACACAGCACACTTTACTACTCAGGTAAATTACAGAGCCTTTGTAATATTACCTAGCAGTTTCAATATTAGGCTTGCAGATACTGAACAGTGAATTATTTGGAGCATAATATAAAATGAATGGTAACTGGTATCATGTCCTAAATATGGGCATGCAGTGTGGGAGAAATAAGCATGTGGGTTTAGGGTTTCGGGCCCAATACATTCAAAGAACATTTACTACTGTATGACATACGATAAATGTGCTTTTCTGTACTCACTTTTTATTTTAGGTACCATGTTTGGTGTGTTTCTATTTTATACATGTTTACACCGAACATGTTTTTGTAGACATTGCACAGGTAATGCACTAAACACCTAGTTTATGAAACTAATTATTTGATAATTTTCATATTATATCATAATAGAAGGTAGTATTTAAAATAATCCATTACTGTAGCATTTTAGGTAAGACAGTTAGGAACGTAATGATGTTGAAGATGGACCACATTCCTAGTTCTCTATAAATCCATGCTATTGCTTTTAAAAGATGGTTGTAGGACCATAAAAATATTCAAAAAATATCTAACTTGAAAATATACAAATAGGTATTTGGTCCCTTTGTTATAGTCATTTCAAGTATAAGAGCTCATTTAAAAATTAAACATGAAAATGGCCTTTTCTTGATAGAATCCTAGGAACACTTAAATACTGTGCTCTCAATGTCTTCTAAGTCTTAAAGCTGGTACAATATTTTGCAGTAATTAGCAAGAAACAACAAAGAAAGGCATTTCAAAATCACATCATTAAGAAAATGAAACAATTTTGTCTAAGCTTCCTCCCTTAGGGTACAAGAAAAATTATATCAATTTCAATTATAGTCAGATGTAGTATATTAATGAAGCATCATATAAGCATTTTATCTCTGTTACTATAGGCCAATGTTCTGGTCCGTGTGAATTCAAGGAGATAAAAATGAGTAGTTTAAATGGAAGTAACATGTCCTGTGGTGCAATATCGCCTTTACCCAAGATCCAGTGCGTGAGCAGGCCTCAGGAATAAGGCATCATGTATTATTAAGTCATTGCATGATGAGTGCATCTCGAAGCGCTAGAGTAAAGCCAAGCTCTTAGATCATTAACTTGCTTGCACTTGTGCTTCTGCTTGTAACATGTGCCTCTCCTAGTGTAACACAAGGTGCATTTTCTCTAAGAATTAGAAATAGGTAAAAAGGACATTTAGTTTGGTATGGATATCCTCAAGGTGAAAGAAAAGAAAGCTGAGGTAAGGAGAAACATATTCTGGTTAATGCAATGAAAGGCAGTGTATTGTAAGTATGTATGAGGATGAAACTAATAAACATCTTCACCAGGTATGTTGAAAATTAGAAAATATTTTCAGGTTTTGAGTACAAAAGTACAAAACAGATTAGAAAAATAAACCAATTAATAGCCCAGTAATAGCTCTGGATGTTTAATAATGAATATGGTAATTTTCTACATTTAAACCTTAACGGCATCATTCTGATATGTCTTACCTGGATTAAACTTCCAGTGCCATGGTTTGCTAACTATATAAACTTGATAGATTATGTAATTCATACTTTAGTTGCTTCATTTGGTGAAAAGCAATAACAAGGACAGGCCAAGTAGCTCAGAGGATTAAAGCCCCTGCAAGCATGTGCAGTATCTCCAGGCCTATCATGCTGGCCCTGCCCCCAGGGCACGCTGAGACAGCAATTGAGACTAGGCGTGGTGGTTCCCACCTGTAATCCCTGCTCTTGGAAGGCTGTAAACAGGAGAGTCACTAAGAGTTCAGTCTACTCAGTGAGACCCTGAACACCCTGTAGGCCTTTCCCTAAAATCGAAAAAAAGGGAAGAAAGCAATAACAATAGCAAGCGCTGCATGCTTGGTATTGTTTTCATAACTTATGGCTTTGTAACACATTACCACAAATTTAACAATTAAAGCAATATCATTTATAATCTTTTAAATCTTGTAGGTCAGGAATCTGGGCTTGCCTTATAAACGCTATCAAATTACTGTGTCATAAAGCTTTGGTGAGCCTGAATGCATTTATTTCTGATGCTCAGGGTCCTCTTCAAAGCTCAAATCGTTGTTACTTGAACTTATTGCCTTGCAATTGTCATGCTGACATCCTTATTTTATAGCTGACAATCATCTTAGAACTACCATATTCTATGGAGGACTCCTTGTGGCTCCTTGCCAGGAAGTCCTTCAAAGAACAGCCTCACTGTCACTCTACTCATATGACAAGTTACTTTGCAAAGTGAACTGGAGATTATGTATCTTAAAACTGCATAAAATCAGGACTTCCATAAGACAAAATAATCGTAGGCGTGCTTTGCCGTGTCCCTGGCTATGCTCTTTTGACTGGCAGTAAATCACAGGTCTTGAAGACATGCAGTGAGGATCACAATGTAAACACAGTTTGCTGGGGGTCACCTTAGGTTGTGAACCCAAAAGTACTAAATACAAATAAATTGTTTGTAATCTTTTGGGAAAAGGATACTTTATAAAGGTTTGTAGGTTTTAAGAGATACTGTGAGCAACAGCTAATAAACTTCCTTAGCCTCCATCATATGCCTCTCTGTTCAATGAACTCAGTTGCTTCCACTGTTAATCTACTTCAAAACCCCTGTTGCATGGTCTCTGAGTTGCTCCTATTCTCGCTCACTGATCAATAGTTCTCTTTCTGTGCATCTGCATTGCTCATTCATTGACATGATTCACTGCTTTTAGCATCCCCAAAATATCAATTGTCAGTTTTTCAAATTCATAAATTTCTTGTGTATCTGAGCATTATGACTTCTATCTAGAGGTGGAGTTTTAGCAAGGGGAAGAGATCGTGAGTGTGTGTAACTACTTTCATGGTTCTGTGATACTGGATTAGAGCACAGTACATTCGTACCTGGGGATGATGCTCAGAGGTGATCCCTGCGGGGAGGAGACGGTCCCTGGGTCAGGCCTGGACGCGTTCATTCTCCCTAGGGCCCTCGTCAAGCACCGCTTTGTGCTTAGCGTGCTGAGCTCCTTCTCCTCCGTCACGATGTGCCTCCTTAGACCCAGGCAGAGAGCAGCTGAAGGCTCTATAGCTGCGAGCCAACACGGATCTCACCTTCTCAAGTGTGCGATAGTTGGGTATTTTGTTCCAGCATCAAATAAAGGAATGAGGACACTAAAACTCTCGCCACATCTTCTGAGCTTACCAGTTTTTTTGCATGTATGTCTGTCAGGTAGCTTTTTTCTGGGTTTCAACAATGTCTGTTGTGATTTCACCTTTTTAATTTCCAATTACATTAATTTATGTAGTTTCATTTGATGAGATTGGGTGAGGTTTTGTGTACATTGTTTATTCTTTTAAAGAACCAGCAGGACTTAAAAAGGGCTCAAAAAGAAAAAGTTGAGTCCACTCAGACTTCCCTGTTATTCTTTGTTTTAATACAAATAAAAAGAGTAACTTTGTCCCTGTAAGTAAAGTGTTATAGCCTCCTGTTCTTATAACTGCTTGATTTTACCTGACCAAAGCCATGGCACACAGCTTGGCAAATTGCCTTTTGTTCTTCTTGCCCACCACCAAGGTACAGGCCACAAGACCAGCCCTCTTGCCAAGTGTAGAACTGGAGGCTTTCCTTAGCTCAGGATCTAGCTCTATGGACACGAGTCAGTGACATTGGGGTACACCTAAAATAAAATCCTCCTGTTTTCCTTACATTCTCCCGATCTCTTAAATTTTGCAACATTCAATTCATTGATTCATTTTATTGATTGACTCTTTGTCTCAGTTTAGTTCTTTTGTGCTCTGATGTTTAACAATTTCTTCCTCTTACAAGTTTGGCATTTAGATTGCTCTTGGTTTGCAAGGTCTTAAAATTTATCATTAGGAATATTTACCTGAGCTCATTCTGTTTTTCTGGCATAGGCGTTCACTGCTATGGACTTCCCTCAGAGAATTTCTCCCATTGTGTGCCTTGTGTTATAGAATGGATAGCCATGTAAGTCCAGGAACTGTCTCATATCTTTTTTTATTTCCTTATGATCCACTATTCAAGAGTGTATTGTTTAATTTCCACATGTCTGCATAGTTTTGCATTTTCTTTTGTTATTGATTACTAATTGTATTAGATTGTATTCTAATAGTGCACATGCTAATTTTTTTTTAATTTTATGTTTATTTAGACATACTTCATTAGCTAGGTTATATGGTCTATTTTGGAGAAAGTGACATGTTCAGGCAAAAAGAATGTGTATTTAATTGTTTTGGGGTGAAATATCCTGTACATACCTATTATGTTCATTTGTTCAAAGGTTTTATTTAACTGATATTTCACTGTTGATCTTTTTAGTTGATATAGCTATTTGGCTATTGATGATCATAGGATGTTGACAGTCCCTTTGATAATTGCATTAATGTTTGATTTTTTATGTCTATTAGTATTCATTTTTAAAAATTAGATAAATTGTGTTTGCTGCAAATATGCTTATAATTGTTGTCTCTTCCTGTTATTCATTTTTAATTTTTTTTCTGTACTTTAGGGCAGAGTGTTCAGGGTCTCACTGCATAGATTGGACTTGTAGTGGTCCACCTGTTTACAGCCTCCCAAGTGCTGGGATTACAGGCACAGGCCACCATGCCCAGTTTCAATCATCATCTCAGCATGCCCTGGGTTGGCCCCAGCACAGTATGCCCAGGGATTGAACCCAGGCCTTTAGTCTGCTAAACTATCGGGCCAGCCCTTTTGCCTGTTATTTTTTAACTAATATGTAATCTCTTTATTTCTTTCTTTTTTTTTGATCAGGTTGGTTTGAAATTCACTTTGTCTGAAAATAAGGTACCTATTTGTGCTGGTTTTAGGGGTTCCCACTGTATCCAATAATGTTTTCCCTCCTTTGTTTTTTAGTAAATGAATTTCTTCTTGTATTAAATGTTTCCTGTATATGCACAGTGTTTGAATTTTTTTTATTGAACCATTCTACACTCTGTGTCTTCATTGACAAATTGAGTCCATTTCAATGAAAGTTATGTTTGGTAGGTATTGAGTTATTCTTATCATTGTATTGTTTTCCAGTTGCTGCTCTAGTTTCTTTCTCTTCTATTAATTCTTACTCTTGCATAACATATACATTTTGCAAGGGAGATAGCTGAGTGCAATAAGTGCCTGCACGGAAGGCTCAAGATCCTGAGTTCAATCCTGACACCAAATGAATAAAAACATAAATAAATAAATAAAATTGCATAACATATTTTATTGAGTATTTTGGCATTGTTAGATTCTTTATTTTTTTTTATTTTCCATAATTTTATTGAAGAACAAATAGCAATAAGACAGTTTCAAATCAAATTAGTAGAACAGATTCAATAATTAATACATTGTGTACTGTTTTCATTATGGTTTTTGACTCTTTCTAGAGCATCTTTGAGAATTTTGGGTGCTGTTGGTTTGGTGATCATTAATTTGATTATGTTCTCTTTATAATGGAAATACCTGATTTCTTCACCATTTTTGAAAGATTATTCTGCAAGACATAACAGTTGTGGTTGGAATGTGTTTTCCTATAGAATTGTAAAGCTTAATTCTAACCTCTTTCTGACTTTAAACTTTATATTTTATATTTTTTATTTTATGATTTTTTTTCCCTAACAGCCTCTCAAAATTATATTCCTATGATAGATTTCTATATTAATTTTTATGTGGCATGGTATTTTTTTTTCTGATCTTCGCCATTCAAGGTTCTATATACTTCAGGTATCTGTATATTAAAACATCTTCCATTCCATGTGTGCAAAGTTTTGGTTTTTTTTTTCTTTCTTTTTTTTAGCAGAACTGAGGATTGAACTCAGATGCTTATTCTCAAGCACTTATTCTAGTGAGCTATCTCCCCAGCTTCTGGAAGGTTCTCTGATATTACTTCAGTAAACAGATATTCAGATACCATTTGTGATGACTTCTAATTTTTCATCAATTTCAATTCCTTTTATATTGGTCTTAGTTGGGTCACGTAGAAGCTGCTGGATCTACTCTTTTCATGTTTCCTTGTTTTCAAACTATTTTTAGCTGATGATCAACTGCAGCCTTATCCTCTAGATCTGTCTCTCTTCATCTAAGCCACTTTAGCTATCCATACCTTCAAACCTATGTTGATCTCTTAGCCTTACCTTTAGAACCGAAAGACTCCCATTTTTTCCTTTGCTGGATATATTTTGCATCTCTACTTTAGCTCCACTGCAATTTTTTTAAAGTTGCTTCTCCTGACTTGCTGATCATTTGTTTCATTAGGAATCTTTGTCTGCTTAGTTATAACTTTAAATTTGCCAAGTACCTCATTGAAACATCCCTACTGGCACCATTAAAATCTTTCTGCTGTGTATCTTACAATTTCTCCTTCCTGGATGTCCCCTAAATTAGTTTTGGACTGGTTTGGTCGTTTGGGAAGTTTTCTTTTTCTTTTCTTTTCTTTTTTTTGGTGTGTGTGTGTGTGTGTGTGTGTGTGTGTGTTTTGTTGTTGCAGGGTCTCACTATGCAGCTCAGACTCATGGTGATCCTCCTGCTTACAGCCTCCCCAGCACTCTGCTTATAGGCATGCACTAACACACATGGATTCAGGCCTCTCAGCGCAGCCTGGGGTTGGACTAGCATACCATGTGGTGTCAGGCATCAAACAGCAATCCCTATGCTTGCCTGAGCTTGCCTAAGCAGTTGTTTTGGTCTGCTGAGTTGTCTCACTGACTTATTGCCTGATTTTTGTTTTGTTTTCATGTTACTATGGGTTTTGTTTCTTTGTGATGAATTCTGCAGCTTCTTTGGCCCAGTGTATTGTTCTTCGGGTGTGAGATGCCCATCGCTAATAACTGCAGGGCATCCAGATTTCAGTATACAGAAAAAAACAATTGACAGCAATAACCATGTCACTTTGGCTGTAATAGTAAAGTAGTGACAATAATTGCATCAAATAGCAACTGGATGTGGACAGAGCCTAAGATCTAGTCATGAATTGCCTTAATGAGAGCAAAGAAAATTTTGATTTTACTGAAACCACGTAGCTGCCAGAGTTTCCATAAAGTAATGCAGATCACTAGTTTAGGCTGTGGTACAACCGCTGGATTAATTCCATCTCCTTCGTGTCCGACCCCTGTGAAGATTACACCAACTAAGTCTGGCCTGCCACTATACTTGGGTCTCCTGACCCAAGCCTCACAGGGAATCCTGATCATTCCATTCCCGAGCACACCCCATAACCATTCAGTTCTAAAATGAAATTTTTCTTCTAGGTATCGGTCTCATCTTCCATCATCATTCTTGGTATCGCCACTTCTGTTGTTCTGCATTGTAGAGCTGGCCGCAGCTGGTAGCTTGGCAGGTCTCCTCTTGCCTCCCTCATGAATCAGGACCAGTGGCCAGACCAGTGTCCCCAGAAGGTGCGGGGCACATTAGTCATTTCTGTTGTCCCCGGCGTGAGTCGTGCAGGGCCAAGGACAAGTGGAGGCAGGAGCGGGACGAGGGCCCCTCTCTGCTTGCCTCCTCCTTTACTAGCTCGGCGACTCTCCTGGGCTTCTGTTAGGATCGTTCCACTGATATTGTAGGTCAGGTTGAATTATGGATGAATCCACCCACATTCCCCTCTGAGGTTCTTCCATGATGAGGTTTAAGTCACATCCATCCCTGAAATCCATTTCTTGCATCCATCTATTGACCTGGCATCTCCTATAATCACTTTATTAAGTTATTAACTGATGCCAAGTAACTTTCATAATGGAGACTGTATCTAGGTAACACTAAAAACCTATTTTTTCAATTTTTTTTTTACCTCAATAATATAGCAAAAATCCAATGAGGTAACTGGATTAGGAAACGTGGTATCAGATAAATAACAATCTGAAATGCTTCTTTTTTATTTTTTTAACTTTTTTTTTTTTTTTTTTTTTTTTTTTTTTTTTTTTTTTTTTTTTTTTTTTTTTTTTTTTTTTTGTCTTTTTGAGACAGGGTCTCGCTATGTAGTTCAGGCTGGCCTTAAGCTCACTTTGTAGCTCAAGCTGGTCTCGAACTCACAACAATCCTCCTGCCTCAGCCTCCCGAGTGCTGGGATTACAGGCATGTGCCACCACGCCCGGCTCTATTTTTTTAACTTTTATTCATTTTAATGAGAAAAAACATTAAATAGTGATGAAACAGTTTCAAAACAGTTTAGTAGGATGTTTCTAATAATTAATACATGGCATATTGTTGTCTTTGTAGTAGTTATTCAGAGGACAAGATGCAGACAAGATATCTTGTCTAAATAACATCAGTACAAACTTTTATTCATAGTAAACTAAGAGAAAGAAGCTGTATGTCTGTCCTGACTCTCTTGTGTAAAATGCTTCTTAAGAGGCAAACTTTCATACGGTCTGGATTATATGTGCTTCACAAGTAGATTGATTTGTTAATATGTGGCTTTATCAATCTTGTAAAAACTGGATTGTTGTCTTATCGTAGACAGCCATAAGGGTCATATCAATTTACCAGTGTCAGTCAATTATAGTAAAGATCAGCAACACATTTCTTCATACAGATTCATTATGTTCAGTAATGGATCCATAATTATAATTTTTACAGTAAGGTTCAATATAGTAGTAATTTCTATTCATATCAAAGGTTGGTCATCAGAAAAGGTATTTTCTGCACAGAACTACCTTCTGTACAAGGTCAAAAAGAGGTTATAAACTTCAGTTTTCCAAAACATTTCTGAGCTTATAACCACACTCAGAATATTAAGAACACTTGTTCATGGCAATGAATATCCAAATAGCATTCAGTAATTACAGATGAGTGCTTGTCTGGAGAGTTACCTGCTACCATATGTGGGAGGCTCCATACCCTGGAGCCTCCATTGTCTTATGGAAATAGGTTTCTCTTCCTGTAAAGCTGCCACATCATGGCTTCCTGCCACATACTCCCCCAGAGGATCACATGAGTGCCTCTAGCCTATAAGATTGCTTTAGTATGCCTGCGTCATTGGTGATGCTGACTTCCTCTCCCCTTGCTTTAAAAGCCGTGTCACTTCCTTGAATAAACGAGACTTGATCAGAATCCTGTCTTGTCTCCATTTCTCGCATCTCCTATCCTTTGTCCCCTTCTTCATTCCCTGCTCCTCTCCCAGGTGACCCACGTTGACTGACCTGCTGGATGGGACAAGTGGCGCCCAACGTGAGGCTCCTGGTACGGAGGATTCAATGACGGAACCGTCCAAGTGAGCGCGCAAGAGTGAATGTGAAAGAGGCCCACGCCGCAGTTGCCTGCTGCGACGTCTGAACCTCTGTAAGTGGATGGAACCCTTTTTCCCCCTCCCTCAGACAATGGCACGAGATTTTTGTCAACTGTTTAAGCAAAGCATTAAAGGCACGAGGAGTAAAGGTTGAAGCAAAACAATTATGTGAATATTTTAAGTTTATACATAAAGTGTGCCCTTGGCTCCCCTTGGAGTGAGCAATCGACTCTAGAAGATGGCGGTGGGTGGGAGACGCTGTCTCAATTTGCCCCAGGGGCAGGGCTAGCACAGCACACTGGGAATTGAATCCAGTCCCTGTGCCTGACTAAGCAAGCACTTTAGTCTGCTGAGCTGTCTTGCTAGCCCTAAAACGCAGTCTTTCGCATTGTGTACCTCTGGGTTTGGCCTAGGTTCAGAAAGGCCAGCCAAGATGCCCTAAAAAATTAAACTTTTAATTTATTGAGATTGTTCAGGTATGACATCTGTAATCTTAAAATGCAAAAGTATAAGAAACATTAAATACATTTTTCTCATTAATATTTCTGAATTATAAGGTTTAAAAATCTGAGCATGTATGAAGCCATTATAGTGGAAACATTCTGTGGTAACAAGTAATCACCTGTTTAAAAGTATTTTTCAGGCAGTGAGCAAGATTCAGCAAGCAATAATGTAAAATCTTGATAATAAATTTTATCCCCATTCTTTATTCCTCCTTAAATCTGAAAACTTTAGTATCTCAGCAAAATTTTCAGGTATTCTTGGCAGTGGAATTTCATGGAAGCACTTCTTTCATAAATCTGCTTTAAAAGTTTACAATTCAATATTTTATCACCCTGTGCTCCATCTATATGTGAGATGCTTACTATGTCCACTTCTCTTGATAGCACAGGCCCTTCACCCTTGTTTTCATAAGTGAAATGTAACTATATCAGTAAATGTAAAATAGCGTTATTTAGTGAGATTCTAGGGATACTTTCTGTGCAACTTAGGTACCTTTGACACCTTTAGTAGTTACTTGACTGTCCCACAGGGAAAGATGCCTGTTTCTCAGTCCACCTTTTCAATAAAGTCTCATTTAGTTTTATTTATGGATTTTTAAATAATATTTTATAAGCATGAGAAGGAATTAAATGGTATAGTTTTAAGCAACTAAATTGTAGGGGTGATTTTTACGCAGCAAAAACGTGATTTAAGAAATTTATTATGTATGCATTTATCATTAGTTGGGAATTTTTCAAAACATTAAGCTCAATCAAACCTAAATAAAACCGTTTCCAGGAAGAGAACACGTTACTTCACGTAAGTTTGACATTCACAAACATAGTTTTACATTTTGTGTGAATCAGTCAGTCAGCATTTCAAATTGTTAGTGGAACCTGTTTTTATCCCTTTTCTCAGTTCTGAACTCAGTCACATATGTCAAGTTTAAACCAAAAGTACACCTAGAATAATAAACCAAACAGGTTCTAGGCTTCCTCAGAAATTCTCTTGACTTAATTGAGCTTGCTGTGCACTGATTTTTATGGTAGAATTATTTGGTAGGTTACTGCTCCAGCACGGATTAGAAATCAGCAAATACATGTACAAAGTAAGACTCTCTAAAGAACTTTCATCAGCATCTTGATAAAATATGTAGACGTATTGGTTAGGTGTCATTTTCTCCCAGAAGTCTTTAAACCAACATATGATTTCAGATACTGAAGATATACATTAATGAAATAATTTTAGTAATGTATTTACTTAAATACAGTTACTTGATTGCTATTCTATCTTATTGAAGGTAAAATACATGATATTGATACATGGGTTCAATTGTGATCTCAGAATCTAATGAGCTTGCCCAACACATATGTCTTTAAGTAATTAAAAAAGTTAGCTGTTTCTAACACTGAGAGTCTATTGAGGGAAAGATCTATTTTAGAGACTAAGTGTGATGGTGCGACCCTGTAATCCCAGCTCTTCTGAGCTGTAAACAGGTTACTCACTACAAGTCTGATCTAGTAATGAAATCCTAAGCACCCTTTAGACCCTTCCCTAAAAATACAAAAAAAAAAAAAAAAAAAAGAGATCCATTTTAATCTTATGCTTTAGGATTCTTTTCACAATAACTTTTAGCTGCAAAGATATAAATTGAAGTTTTGAAAACTTAAAAGCCATGAATAATTGCAGAATATAATACTTTGATTTGCTCAAATTGAATGAATAGGTGGAAATTTCATTATGTGATTATAAAAAATAGATGCATGAAATCTATTTCCAGTGGACACCCATCTGAAAATCATGAAACGAGCATGCTTACAAGACACTAGATATCAATAGTAACCAAGGGGTCACATACCATGGTCTTGGATACCCAAAATTTTAGGAATATCATACACACATATGTATTAAGGTACT